>JAAAQI020128868.1:0-10063 GCA_011800005.2 Stichodactyla mertensii | reverse complement strand
CCCAGCTTCCTATCAAACATCAAGATTTGACATGAGGTATATTCCAACTAAATTCCAGATCCAACCAGCCCACACCTTCCTTCAAAAAGTCTTATGATAAAATGAACAAACTCCTACGAGGTCTAGCTACAAAATTTCAGATGAAGTGTCACCTTATTGGAAGGAATCAACACTCCTCTCAGAGTGTTTAGACCAATCAAAGGGCCGTTATCTAGCTCGTCATCTCTTGAAGTATGTAAATCAAACATAGTTATCGATGAACAAAATAGCTCAGAGAACTGATGCAGCAGTACGAGTCTGTTGCGCAGATCATTCAGGAGGATGTTATGCAAGTGATTGTACTCCATAGGGATTTCTGATGGGAGTTTTCCAGCATTGGTTGGTTTAGATGTTGACCATGCAATAGTATGAGCTGAGCCACATGCCACACCTGATATCTTTTTACCCTAAAGAACATTGAGAGAGAAAGCTATATTATACATATTGGACCATTGCATCCACTCCCACCCAGGACACCAGGAAATTCCGGTGCCAACGGCGGATTGAAATGAAAATCGTGGGTTTGTGCAGAGCTCTCGGTAATTTTTGAAGTAGGGAGCTTGCTTGAAAAAATGAAGGGGACGATCACAGATGTTACGTAGTGGAAGACAGTGTTAAAATCACGCGGGGTAAATCCTGTGGGATATTCTCGAAAGTGGCCACAATAATAAATTGGGTACAATAATAAAATGCTTTATAAAATAACTACTAAGAATCTCGCTTTCTGGTTGGCCGAGGCGCGTGCTTTATGTCAGCACACAGCACGTGCGTTTGCACCTTTGTATTTCGGCTACGCCTCATACTACAACAATTTTCTCGTGTTCTGCCCACACCTGCATGCTTTATAACTGCACACAGCACGCGCGCACGTTTTCTATTTCTTCAATATCCTATGGTGAGAATGAATAAAAGAGTCCACATGAAGGTAGGGTGATCCTGGTGCTAGGGACATGCCTTATGTTTTCTCTTCTCAAGGGACACCAAAAACAAGAGTCAGCCCAGGCATGAGTAGGGTCTCAGAAGTTTACTCATATCTTTATTTTGCGCGGGCCATTATCGCACCGACCAGTTGTTCTTAAGATCTTAAATGTAAGTAACCCAATTCAGTTTTCTAAAACTTTCCACACTGAGGACGCATCAAACAAAGGCGCTGAGGATGGAAATGATTGACAGACAGTTCGATTCACCTGGAGTGCAGTTACCAGTCGTGGCCTTGGGATAGCGTTAGTTGTACCATCTCCTAACTGTCCTTCATCGTTATCACCCCATGTGTACACCTCCCCTGTATCTGTACACGCTACGCAGTGTAATGAACCCGTTGCTATGGCGATAATCTTTTTCCCTTGTAGTGCTGCAACACGTTTTGGTCTACGCACGTGGTCATCTGTACCATGTCCTAAACGATAGTAGTCCCCTTTGCCCCTGAGATAGATAAAGGTTTATTTTAGCAAATCACAAAACATCGATGAAAGTCGCTTGTACAAGGTTTTTTGACCGTGAGGTCCTTCCCAGAAAGAATTGCGAGGTTAACTGGCAGACAGAAACTCTTGGTGCCATACTGATTGCATAAACGCTATCTCACCCCTTGAACCTCTTTTCAACAAATGTGACATGGAATACGTGCAGTTTTGCTTTAACATAGCCCTACCGAGGTCCCCCCATCTTCTCCCCCTTACCACCAACCCCCGAGGTCCCCCCATCTTCTCCCCCTTACCACCAACCCATCATTTGTAATATCTTGATTTTAGTGTTTTAGAGTCAGGTAGATCTGCAAGAGTCTTCATTTCCCGGACTGCCTAGAGCATTCCATCCATATACTTACCAAGTATAAACAGCGCCTGACTTGGTAAGAGCTACAGAGAACTGCGATCCACATTCCACCTTACAGACTCCCAGTCCCATGAGAGATTCAATGCGCATGGGCACTTTACACCCATCACTGCCACCCCGACCTAGTTTACCATAATCACCGTCACCTAGGAACAATGAGAAAATCGTTAAAAATAATTTGCTGCAGATGAAAGACACATGGTAATATTTTGCTGCTAGTTCTTCTGTTCTAATATCGTACCAATATAGTTTCCTATTCAGTTACATCTGAACGGGGTTCTAGGTTGCCTGTAATGCGCCTTTCCGCTGGACATTGCATGTGTCTAGGGGAGGGATGATTCGTTGAGTTTAGGCGGGTGACCCCTTCCAATACCCTGGACACTCCCATTTCAACCACCCACTCTGACTAGCGGGATACTGAGGGATAATGGGAAGTGAAAACACACCCTTAATGATAGTCATTTGCTTAATTAAATCATCTTACCCCAAGACCACACACAGTCATCGTCAGTGAGACACAAGGTCTGTGCATCACCACTGCCACAGGCTACATCAACCACTCTGTATCCACGTAATGCCTCTACTAATTTTGGGAGTAGTTGGTCCTCGCTGTCTCCATGACCAAGTCGCCCATAGCGACCTTTACCCCACGTGTACAGTTCATGGTTAACAGTGACACAAGCACTGTGTGATCCACCACAAGAAATGTCGACCACACCCTTACCTCGAAGGGCTTCGATGACACGTGGGCGATCACAAGAACTGAAATAAGTATAGAAGTAACGACACATTTATTATCGACCATTACTTTTGCGACTGAGGTCTGTCCTTCTTGTAAGAAATTATAGCTAGATAACAATAAGTCAGCTTCCTTCTTCCTATACCGTGGTTGTACTTACTTTCTACTGCCGTGGCCAAGTTTCCCTTCGTCCCCCTCTCCCCACGAGAATACGTCACCATCTACTGACAATGCCATGGCATGTTTACCCCCAGAATGCACAGCGACCTTCTTTATTACCACGTGCTGTAACGACTCGATCATTTTCATTGATGTGACGGTGTCTGTCCCACCTAGCCCTAGTCTACCTCCGTGACCATAGCCAGTAGCATACACCTAGAAACGATATTACAAATTTTATAGATCGATCTAGCAGATTTTGTTTGACTATGAAAAATAGAACAGACGTGCCGTGCCGCCGTTGTCAATGTATTTTCATGATCAGTGATCTCGCGCGCTGTAATTGTCTCAACGGATGGTGCCGCGTGCTCTACTATTGTTTTGACAGTTTTTGTTAAGTACGACACAGGCTGTATTTGTAGGAGTCATAAGTCTTACCCTTCCTTCAGCTGTAACTGCGAACAGAGTCTGTTCCCCTCCTACTATCTGTGTAGGTCGTATTGCTGCTAACGCTTCGCTTGCTTGAGGGAGCTTGACCTTAGCACCTTCAATACTCCCCAGCTGACCCCTGTGGTTATGGCCCCATCCATATATGGTACCACTACCTCCCCAAGTCATCGTCCAGTCGGAGGGACGCCTGTAATAAATACGGATTTAGATAAAGACAAAGTTGAGAGCGTGGCAGAGTCATTCATAAGAGCATATACTGCTGTGCGTTAAATTATAAATAATCAACGATTAAATAAAGCAGTATTTCTTACTGATTGAGCCATAGCAGTAGTTGTTCGTCTTGTTCTCTCTTGAATACCACATGATCAAGGTAATCTTCTTCTGTTTCTCCTTCAGACGTCAGCTCTTTTATCTTCTCTAGTACATCTTGTACGAAATCGTAAGGAAGAGGAAGCCTGGACTCTAGTGACGACGCAATACGTGACGCCATACAATAGCGTCTGAACCAGGCCCACTCATGCCGATCCATACAGCAGGGTAATAGATCGATACCAAGATCACATGCTAATGCTACAAGCACCTGGAACACAATGCGTATTAGATCAGAAACTCTACCGCATAAAGGCACTTTCCCGGAGTTACCGATAATTCTCCTTGATTTAGCACGTGCAAGCGAGGTCAGGGGCTGGTCAAGGGACTAAGTATATGAAGGAGACTTCGGAAATTGAACAGAAAACAAACAGCGTTTCATATGTGGATTAAAATGCAAAAGAAAGATGTAAATGGTTTTATCAAATAGAATATCTGAATAATTGAACTTTTCCTATTCATAACAGACGTATTTCCCCAAAACTACGATCAGTTTTCAATGTTTTTTAGCCTGAACTCGCTGGCGCGCGCAAATCCTAAAGAATTGTGGGAAACTACGGAAAGGAGCAGTGATCTGAAGAGCTTTTTTTCATTTGTAGCGAAAAACTCGTTAGTGTGGATGGTTACCATTATCATTCAGCTGTCTTCAAATTCCCCCTCCCCCCCCCCTTAGGATAGCTTACACCCGTTTTCAAAATTACGTGACCCAGACATTACGCGTCGACTGGGTTTCTGGCTTCCGACAACCAAAGTTTCAACAGCCCTCGAGTTCCTTTTTCGTGTTCGTATAGACCGATCCCGTAGGGAGTAGTAGTGCTCGAGCCCAAGAACTCTCGCACCCACATTTTACCCCTTCCTACTAGTTGGATTAACAAATTACCTTGAAGAAGTCACTGTGTAGCAAGTGCTTGCCTCCACGAACTAGAGGCTCTTCGTATTCGTGCTGCCTTCGTAAGGCATCGGGTAGTCCTCGGATTAGACTTCCTAGGGTCGAGGCTGAAATAGCCTGGAAAAAAAATTCATCATAGAAAACGATTTAGTTCAGTCAGTCTAGAAAACAAGTCAATAGAGATTATATGGATACCCGCAGAAACGCAGGCTCGAAAACACTTTGCGATTAATGTCAATTGATAGTTAACCGCTAATAAATAAAACAACTACCAGAATCTATTTACCTCAGCTTCAAGGCCTATACACATTCTGTACTACGGCAGTCAAGGTCTGACTGATCCACGCTTCAAATATATGTAAAAACATGAAGTGTTCACCGGCCGACGCCCTTGCCGCAGGACATGCATCGTAGAGCAGTTTTGGTATGAGTAAGAAACATACGGTACTGACTTACAAGCACGTACACGGTACGGTATGCAGCAACAAATAAATAAATAGGAATTTGCAGTGGATTCTACAGAGTGGCTCTTCTTCCACTGATTTCCAAATGGAATTTTAGAAGTTGATTTTTACGGAGGGAGGAAAACCGGAGAACCCGGAGAAAAACCCTCGAAGCACAGGAGAGAATCAACAGAAAACAGAATAACACTGAAATGGCTTGCCATTGTTTTGGTGTAAATTATCCAATCATAACATGTAGTTACGGTTACGGTAAACTAACGACTGCAGTACGGCTACGAATTTGCTGCATCGTTTTACACTCATATGACATCTATACTCAATGCTAGCGATTCAAGTTGTACAAACAACTAACCGTGGTCATATTCTGGTTCCCAATATACTTGAGTTTGATTGGAGTCTCATCGTACATCAGATTAAAGCCCAGTAAAGTTGGTACGTCTATCGGGGGTCCAAACTCTGATGTCAATAGCTTACAGAGTCGACGAAGTGCCCACGTTCTCTGGCCAGCGGATAGTGTACCTAGTTGTGCGCATGACGCAAGCGCTGCCGCCAGACGAGGGATCTGGGACTGACTGCACATGGTTTCTAACTGGAAGTCTGGGGAGATAAATACCAAAGTGAAAAAACATCGATTAACAGCTGTTATTATAGTTGAGCCCGTAATCATCTTTTGTATCTTACAAGTGAGGCTATCGTCTCCATACGATACTTATTGTCTCAAATGTATTTCAACCGCTGATATTCACAATATCGGCCATTATGTTCTGATTATAAATAGAAATACTTAAAATAGATAATGAGCAATCTTAAAACTTGTAGAATTTCCGATAAAGTATTCAGTTCATCTGAGTTTTTCATTATAAATACTTAGCTTGGGCTGGCTGTGGTTAGTTGTGCCCACTTTCACAGACTGCGCAAGCAGTAGGACATTTGGCTACCATAAGCATTTACCTAATAAACATCGTACAAGATCTATAGATGGTCTTGATAGTAAAGAACTGTCAGACAGGATATCACAGGGAGCAGATGCCGGTGTAATCGGGTACACGGTAAACTTCCATCCCCAACCATTCACAGAACTATCACTTGTAAACTTCCATCGCAGCTCATCACCACTGATTCTTAACTCACTCGACCACTCCGACCATTCTCGACCCGACCGAACCGATACAGTGCGACCAGTGGAATCCATGATTGTTAGTGGGTCGTGACGTCGTTCAGTGGAACACTGCTTATCAAACTCTATCCTCAGGCCTTCCGCGCCGGTTACTTTGACAACCCCAGAAGTGTTAGTATTATCGGTGTATGGATGAGCACTTTCCTGTATAACGGGCTGGAATCCTGCACGATAACTACTGTTGTCCATAGCAACTTCCTCTAGTTCTGTGATACACAACTCCAGCAGCATATCAGCCACCTTGAAAAAAAAAAAATTATGAAAAAATTTTGTTTTGATTAACCTTGGCATTTGTTGAATTAGATAACCAAGAAAACTTCGAGACTCCGAGGCCCGAAGTAAAAGAATCCTAAGGTCTATCCATACATCGTGTGAGGCATAAGCTACATTCCTATAATTTACCTCTGATCTTCCCTGTGCTAACGCTCTCAAGACTCTTGATAGTACATCCTTTCCATGCTCCCCTGCACGACTAGCCACAGCTAGTTTTAAGAGTTCTACTAGTAATCTTGCGTCCTCTCTACCCAGAATCCCTGTAAACTCATCCAGTCCTTCGACAACTGGTTTATCTCTCGTTTCCTCTCCAACTGTTAATGTGATGTCCTCCAGGGCAACTTCTGATACCGATATCAGAGATGTCACTTTATCCGTGGTGTCATCCCGCGGGCTTGTTTTCGGGTCAGTACTGAGGAAGGCTTTAGAATCCATCAAAGCTTCTACAACGCTATCTCTGGCATACATGATTTGTAGTGCTGTCAATATGTGGCTTAACGACTGCTGGCGTTCATAATTCGAATTGAGAGATAACACAATCTTAGCTAATGAGGGTCTGTGACGCTTGCCAGAGATTTCGTTGCTTATAAGATCAGTACCTATAGACACTGCTTTGTCCTGGGATGCCTTAGGGGTAAGGCACGAGGCCCCTAGTGGATCACGTGCTACTGGAAACATCACTGGTTCATGAGTGGCAGGAAGTGAAAGGTCTGACTCAGCCCAGGCTATGCTGTGTGATGACCCACAGGCTACACGTGTAATCTTATGACCTTCTAGGCCAGCTACGAGTTGTGGTCGTTTGTTGACTGATGTCGTGTTGTTACCCTGCTGTCCATGATCATTGTCTCCCCATGCGTACACCTAATGGAAATAATATCTTTAGTATCTTAATGTTAATGTTAAAACATTTGCGTAGAAATGGACAATGTGTACACAGGTCATTCCAAGACCTGGGTCTGCATGAATGTAACAACATTCTGTCATTAAGTTAGTAGTGAGGCATTCAGTTCTGCTGGCAGCCTAAAGAGGCCATTTTTAGCACTTACTTATTGTCACATTTTGTGAAATAAGCGTAAAACAAAATGGGTAAGTTAAGAGAGATTCATTTCTTTTGGAGAACAGATGCAGCTGAGAACGAAACGTAACCAAAACGGTACACAAAACAATACTTTTGAAGCAAGCACTCGGCAAAGAACATTTTGGTGTATCCACTTGTTTGTTAACCAGTAAGGCCCGGTTCAAACACTGTCGATCTTCTGCCGCGTCGAATCTAATGCAAATTAGTCGAATCTTTTTTTTTTTTCCTATTCATTATCATCTCATTTAAATTGAATTTGGAACGGCAGAAGTACGACGTCTAAACTGGGACTAATGGTCGAGTTGGTGTTCGTCGAGTTTTTCTGGTTTATTGATATATCACTGTTGGTTGCATCATGTAACATACCTGTCCTTGGTCAGTCACCGCCAAACAGTGTAATGCACCAACAGCTACATCGACTATCTTCTTTCCTCTTAAACCATCTACTATCTGTGGCTTACGTACATGAGTGTCATTACCGTGGCCCAGGCGGAAATAATCTCCCTTACCCCTGCACAACATGACAAAGGAAATAACAGTAAGATCTCTGACAAACACTAAAACCTTATTTACAGCAAACAAAATGACAGTCTTGTTTGCACTGTCACCAGTAATGCTTATGTGTCTCACTGTTTTGCTCCCTGTCCACGGGATTCGAGGGGAAGTAGTGTGAAGGAAGAATGGGGTTCTATCTCAGTTTTCAGAGCAGGGCAATTCTCCATAGAAATAATGATGCAAGACTCATGTACTTACCAGGTCCAAACCAGTCCCGTTGTGGTCAACGCCAGAGAGAACTGAGCACCACAAGCCACTTTACAAACACCTTGCCCTTGTAGCTTATCAACGGGATGAGGCGTGCTACAACCTTCGCTTCCGCCACGACCAAGTTTCCCAAAGTCACCGTCTCCCCAGGACCACACCGTGCCATCATCTGTTAAAGCAATAGACTGGGCATCACGGCTACCACAAGCAACGTCAGTGACACGATGACCGGCTAAAGATTGAACCTGAAGACAAGGATCAAATCCATTTTTTATGCACAAGCTTCTCTAATACTCGATAATTAGTATCTAAATTCTTCGACGTTGGGGTATTCAGTGACTGAAGTTGCTGTAACTCTTGTTAAAATTAAGAATGTGGCGTTACCCCAGTGCGTTAATTCTATTCCTAAATGCCTGTGGCGTTGCGATTGAAATGACCAAAAAAGTCGTGGAACATGCAGCACCAAGCGAAATTGATAACTGCTCCTCTGATCAGAATGCGGCCAAACAACACCAGTCACGGCCAAGACCCACATCCTCACTGTACTTTTTCTACAGTCAATCCGTATAATGGTAATGATGTAGCTATTTGTTGACTTCGTGGTCGTGGTCGCGGTCGTCGTCGTCGTCGTTGTTGTAATTGTTGTTGTGCTGCTGCTGCTGCTGCTGCTGCTACAGAGCTCAATGCTAAGAACTCAATTCTAGTAGTTCTTGTTACCTGTTTTGGTTTCAGTTGTGTTTGATTGTCTCCATGTCCAAGTCTTCCATATTCACCAAGACCCCATGTATACAGTGTACCATTAGACAAGATGGCAGCGCTGTGCGCACTACCACAGGACATATCACGAACACACTTACTCTTCAAATGTTCTATTAATTTAGGACGGTCATAGCTCCTGGAAAACAAAAGGTTTTTTCCTAATCACCTGTATCATTTGGTAAGGAAAGCACGACTAAGTCTACGCATCTCTCGGGGACGGCTGGGTGAATTTTAATTTTGGGGGAAGGGTGAAGGACGCACTTAAATTTGAGAAATTATTTTCCGGATTGATTGAGACAAAAATGCTAAGCAAATTAATAGGCTAGCATTCACAAAAATGACTTTCACTAAAGATCCTTATGTGAGAAGACTGAACTTGATAAACCGTATTTAGAATATATCCTTAAGTGAATCCTTAATTAGGATTAATTATTAACTAGTAGCAAGGTTAGAACTATATTTACCATATCTAACGTATATGCGTGTATTGCTGCATACGGTAGTTTTCGTATGAATGTGAAACGTCACGGTAAGAATTATCGACATTCTCTGAGTCAATCACAGCGCGCAAAATCGTTGCTTATCCAATGAGAATGCTTTGACGCGACACCGTTACGGTCACGGCAAGGCACGGTATGGAGCGGTTTTCGTGCGAGTGGGAAACGACACGGCAAATCCGTAGCCGTGCCGTAAATAATACATAATAATGGGGTATTTATATAGCGCATTTCACGCAAGGCGCCATTGGCAGCCGCGCAGCTTATAATCATGAGTGGACAATTAGGTATTAATATGTTAAGCCTCCAAATTGGGGTAGGCTGTTGAACCGGGAGACAATCCCCTACCGTATCCATGGTTCGTACAGATTCCTTGGTGAAAACTTCCAAAACTTTTTCAAAGCCTATTGATTTAAATTTCCAAAACTGCTGACCAAAAGTGTCAGCGGGCATTGATTTGCAGCAGGCAAAAAACAAAAACAAACAAAAAAAAACATCGGAGTTTTTAATTAATACAACGAAAACAGTTCTTTGCAAGGTAGGAGCTGGACAACCGACAAAAAATTCATAACTTTTCC
>JAAAQI020128857.1:0-13962 GCA_011800005.2 Stichodactyla mertensii | reverse complement strand
CGTTCGTTCGTTCGTTCGTTCGTTCGTTCGTTCGTTCGTTCGTTCGTTCGTTCGTTCGTTCGTTCGTTCGTTCGTTCTATAATTCATTCATTCATTCAGGAGCAAGGATGACTCAGTTGGTTAGTGTGCTTCCTTCTGTGCTGAGGGCCGAGTTCGATTCCCAGTGACCTCGCATCCTTGTTTCCACTTCTTTCCATTCCGTATAGCTTATAAGGTAGTTCATCCCAGTTTCTGAGTAGCGATACCGATCGAATTCGAAAAAAATATTATGCGATCGTGAAGGAACACATGGTACGTTGAGTACTACAAATGTGTTAGAGAAAGATGAAAGTTTTTGATGAGGGCGATCGGCATTACCATGGCAACGGTGATCTCATAATTCCTCTTTTTACATATTTTCGATTTTCTTGGCTTCTAGGGTTATTTAGAGAAAATGCTCTCGTGATCTCATAGTAGGCATAATTGTCCTTAGCTCTAGTGAATTCAATCAAATTCTATGAGAGCGTTTTCGAGATATCATCGGTAGAAGTTTTATGTACGTCAAAACAAAGCCAAAACAAAATATTTAAATCAATCTCCTAAAATCAATTCAAGTAAGAGAAGCGTATCAAAGCAAAATGTTGAGCGCAAACTGAAGTAGTTGAATTAATTTATTTTCTAGCTACTCAGAAACTGGGATGAGCCACCCTAATTAGTTTTAAATACCCGTAAAATGGAGCACTGATGAAGAGAGGGTAAAGAGCGCACCTTCGAACGCTTTTATATACATGAGTCCCTAGCTTTACCTTTTACCTTTTTTCATTCATTCATTCATTTCTTTCTATCCTTCCTTCCTTCCTTCATTTCTTTCCTTTCTAAAACCAGAGTGCTGTACCAATTAACCCTTGAGCAGGACCATTACCAGGCTACAGCAAGCCCTTACAATCTATTCTCGACTCCAGATCCCTCTCATTCTTACTGCGCAAGGCAGTTTGTCGAGCATACGCAGTTAGAATAACAGGGATCTGGGTGCGAGATGGTATGGGTGACTTATCAACTGAAATAATGGAAGATTTGCCAAACGTATGCAAAGCTAGTACGCAACTTTCTATGAGCATGTTAGCACAGTGAAACATGGTTTTACCATTAACGTACTTTTATGTCATTACGAATTAGCGGACAAGTTGAAGTTCAGGGTTTTACGAGGCTAATTCTTTGTGAGTTCGCGACACACATTCCACGGCTGCACAGCCAAAGAATTAAAACTATCTACTCGTGAGAAAAGTTTCATGGTGTTTTCAAAGAGAATGACAAAATTCTGTGCTAAAAACAAGAGTTTCTTTCCATGGTCGTTGTCAGAGAGAGATATCTTTTATGGTGGCCAAGTTTTTGGTAAAAGTCCTGCGTCCTTGAACATGTTTTCAGCACCTTAACGTTCATCGAGAGGCTTAAGAAATGAAGCTTAGAATAAAAAGAAGCTCGTTTGCATCATTTTGCTTCCTGTTTTCTTTTGCTTTGCCCTCTGTTAATATTAAATTAATATGATCACGTTTGCATGAAATAATCATTTGACTACTACCATCAGAATGCTTTGAGTGGCTTCTATTGTCAGGCAAATTTTACCAACTGTCTCTTTATTCCCAGGAGAGTAGAAAAATCTGAATAACAAAGCATTTTGACAAAGCATTCTGGTCTTGATAGTCAAATGATACTTTCATGAAAACGTCCCATTTCTTTGCACCTTGACCGAACCGATGGAGTTATTAAAGTGCCATATCAGCCCTAGATTATTTTTGTCGTTTTTACATATTTTTATGGTGTAGAATAAGAATTCAAAGTTTTTTTTTTAATTCCGCTTCAATCGAAAAAGACTTAAAATACCGCTAATGATTTTATCCCAAAATGTCTCACGTATCTAAGTCAAAAACCGATTTATTACCTTCAAATCATTTTGGATCCGGAAGTATTTTTTATGATAATGACGTCAAACTGAACCGGCTTAATAGAACTTTAAGTTAAGTGACGGGTGCAGTTGTTGAAAAACTCTGCTAAAATGAAGCCAAAAATTTCATCTCAAACGAACAGAGCTCTGTACAACAATTCCTGCTATGAAGGAAAAAGCAACAAAATCTTCACAAAACTGCTTTTCATTTTGGACCCGGAAGTACTTTTTAATAGGAGTGACGTCACATTAAAAGCTCTATAAGCGGTGCTTTTGTAACGAGTACAAGTTGTGGTTACCATGCCAACATGAGCGGTCGGAGGCCAACAGAGACACTCAAATAAAATGCTACTAAATTGTGGCTTTTAAAGTTAAGTCTTTCAGTATGTTTTCTGAGGATTGCCCCAGGATGTGTGGCCGGACTATTGTTTTGTCTGGTGCAATACTGAGTGAGCCGCAATTATGGAAAATGGTCAATCATAACCTTTGAACAAGAAGCTTTGTTTTTAGTTCATTGGGGAATTTTCCACGGCAGTTCTGGTCGTAAAGCAATGTGAAGCTTGCACGGTCACCTTCGCTCAACCAAAACTGTTTTGTTACGGGGAAAACGCCAAAGAAATCTCACGACCTGTCTGAGAAGTTTAAGGTATTTTCTAGTTGTATTTCAGATTTCAATATCCCTAACTAATCATTGTGGGACAGCACGAAGAAGCCATTGCAATGTTGTAAGCGGCATACTACACCGTGTAAGTGCTGTAAGTCAGTAGCGTACGTTTCCCACTCATGTGATAACCATTCTTATGGGAAGCCATTTCAGTGTTCCTGCAAACCGTATCGTGTACATGCTGTAAGACAGTAGCGTACGTTTCCCAATCATGCCAAAACTGCTCTAATTGTAACCTTATTTTAAGCAGAATCTTTACGATGTTCTTTCTTATTCCGTTTTCTAGCCTTTATTTTATCTTCACAATTTTATTTCCTATTCCCATTTCTCTAACTACCCTTGTCCCATTGCTTCAAATCCCATTCTTTCACCATTTTTTCAGTGGCAAAGTAATCAATCTCAGTTCCTATTTTTGTTCCCATCGGCCACTAATTATAAGTTGTTTTTTGAAAAACCTTTGCCTTGGTAAGATCTAGAACTGATAACCGACCATTTGTATGACTTTCAACACAGTAAGGTTCTAAGGTAATAAAACCCAAACATCCGTCTGTTTTTACGATAGCTAGTCTGGGCAGACGTCCAGAAATCTTTTTTTCCTTTTTTTCGCCCCCATGTAAGCTTTGAGGGATGCGAAATCTGGAATCCACGGAAATGTGGCTTTTGGAATCGATCCGGAATCCGGAATTCCGCACATGAAATCCGGAATCCATACTTGGGATCTAGAGTCCAGCACCATTCCCGATTCTCTTGCACAGGGCGATTTCTTTTCTTTTTTCTTTTTTCTTTCTTTCTTTCTTTCTTTTTTTTGGGGGGGAGGGGGGGGACTTTTAATTCCTAAAGTTGAAGTTATTTTACAGAAAAAAGTTAACAAGCAACTTGTTTGGCGTGTCAAAGAAACCAACTGAGGCGAACTAAGGCTATGCAGTGAGCCATGAACATTTACAGCCTGTAGCTGAAAGGGACTAAATACAGAAAGGTCATATCTTGGCTCTAGTTAAGTTAAGTACGCTTTGAAGATGAATTTTTGATTAAAAATACAGCACCTCTTTCAAGAGGTCCCACGTACGTATTTCTTTTGCGCGTCTATGCAAGCCTTTTAAACAAGAGGCCGAACTCACAAGAAAGAAACGTATAGGTCTTGAAACAAGCAGTATTGTAGAACGTTGACCGCTTAATTGCTTGTTTGAAGGGTGAGGGAAAAGTGTTTTCGCAAAAGACAGAATCGTCGTCGCTAAATAACTGCTGTCCTCACTCCGGCAACTTTGTAGTTATTCTTTTCTCTACCTCCGTTACGTACAGCGGCTTGATAGAAAGTGTTCAGCGAGTGTCAAGGATGGCCGTAGTAAAACGTTCGTCTCTCACCGTTGTGAGTCCAACGGTTCAGGTTGAAGCTTAATTCTAATCCTCCCTCCAGAAACGACTTTAAGTTATTCAATTTTTAATCAGTGCTTTCGCCAGTTACTTTTCCGAAACTTCTTCCCTTTCCTCCATATTCTTGTTTAAAGCTAATACAAGGCAAAGCATCAGAAATATCAATGATGAAACCATACAAAGGAAAGCGGTTATTTGCACGACCTTGAACTCTTTCTTTCTTTCTTTCTTTCTCTCTTTCTCTCTTTCTCTCTCTCTCTCTCACTCTCTTTCTCTCTTTCTTTCTTTCTTTCTTTCTTTCTTTCTTTCTTTCTTTCTTTCTTTCTTTCTATTTTCTTTTTTTTTCTTTTTTTTCCCGGAATTTTGGGCACACGCAGCTTACTCACAAAAAGCGTTTTTGTGGTTTTCTATTTAAACGATTTCTTCCACTAATAATAATGCCTGTCTCTAAGTTACCAAGTAGTCGGTAAGTCAAACATGCGTTATTCTTACCGTACGTAAGACTGGCTTAAGCGGAAGATTGGTAAGTTTTTCAAATTTAAAGCGCAGTCGGTTTCAGCGGTTCAAGCCGCGACACACAGGACGCGCTTTCTGCTTGATGATTTTTGCTCAATGAAGGCGCATCCGCAATTACTATACAATGCTAATTCCATAGATAGCAACAAATCATGTTACAAATTTACAAATTTTGCGTGGTATCAGTGTAAATTATCTGTAAGGTTAAGTGATATTAACGTTAAATAATACCGGCCATTTGCACACATGACAACAGTCCCCTTAAATCACCAAGCACCAGTGTCAAAATGAACTCCAGAAATGAAAAGAGCATCTCAGTATTAACAAGGAGGTGAAATTCTTATTGTAATGAAATGTAAAATTGAAAACTTTTAGGAATTAATATTGTATGGGAATGTGCTGGACAGCAAGCTCGAGCAGTCTAGAACAATTTCCCATACACTTTCTTAGAAAACATTTCATTTTCCTTTGTCAAACATTTTGATGGCATTTTGGTCAAAATGCTCTTTTCATTTCTGGAGTTCATTTTGACACTCTGGTGCTTAATTTAAGGGGGTCGTGGTCACGTAACCTGTTAGTGTAAATGACCCATTGAGTAAGACAGAAGAGGAAATACTCAAGTTTCGAGTTCTCTGTTGCTCAGTTTTAGACTCATTTTAACGCAACTTTAACAATACAAACACTTTGAAATTCTACGGAGCTTCACTGAGGCATGTGAATATTCTACACACTAAAAACGAGGCTTACCTAGAGCAACTACTAGTACCAATACCTATGGTCACACCCTAAATAGTTTTACCCCTATTTCTTGTCATATTTTCGATTTACAGTATTCCTTAAAGTCTTATGATAGAAGTATGTCTTATAATCTTTTGTATACCTTTAAGATATATTCATTCATTAACTTTACTTTTAGCTTTACTTAATAATTCTTAGATTTGTACTCGTTATTCTTTCACTTGAATATCAAACTTAGGAATGTGCTTTCTTTTATAGCCAATCACATTTAAGTAATCAGTACAGATAGATTGAATATTGGCACCTGTCATAAGATGCCTATAAATATAGCCACCCATGTAATCACTTAGTGAGTTCTTCAGTTAGTCTTTTAGAGTGTACAGTCAGTAAAAACTCGATTCCGAAAAGTACCCTCGTAACACTGGTATAATTTTACCGTCGTGTTGTTGTTGAGCTTTTAATAATTTGGAATACATAACGCGACTGAATAGTAAGACAAATCCGCAGCAATTACAACTCCCGAGACAAAACAAAGTAAAAACCCTCTTTTTTCAACCAATCACAGGAAAGTATTTTAACTGGTGTTTCATATTAAATGTAATGCTCTCAGCCAATCAGAAGTAAGAAATTTTTGCATGTCTTTTATTATGCGTGAAAACCGTAAAGTTAATGTCAAACTCACGCGAAGCTTTTATAGTATCCAAAGTGATGTTTTTCCTTGAAAGGATCAGAGAAATGGTCATGAGAAGACACTGAATTCCTACAATTTTATGACGATGGAGTTATGTTTAAACTGAAATAAAGACTGAATTGCATCCAACGTCGAAAATAAAACGATGCTAATTCTGAGAAGAATTAGGCTCTAAGAGATCCTAAACTGCCAGATATTTTCATTTGGGACTGTGCATTAAATTTGAACAGAACGGACTGAACACTTGCTGGAATTTTAGTGGTAAGTTTCCATGAAGGTTTTTATTGTACGAATTTTTTTGTTTGTTTGTTTGTTTGTTTGTTTGTTTGTTTGTTTTGTTTTGTTTTTGTTTGTTTCGTAGCCGACTGCTATTTGGCAATCTATAAATAACACACTCCGAATATCTGATGCGCCGCCCATCAGCTTGTAGTTATGGGCTTCTGATTTTCAATAAATAATAAATAACTTAATAGACATCTTTCTTTTCTTTCTTTTATTAAAGCTGTGCAAAGCTTAATCAAACAAACAAAAAATACACTAAAACAAAGAAAGCAAGAAAAAAGAAAAAAGAAAGAAAGAAAGAAAACTAGGGGGAAAAGCATAAAAGCAACCGAAAAACAACAACAAACGAACAAACGGAAAAACGAACAAACGGAAAAACGAACAAACGAACGAACGAACGAACGAACTAGCTGTACAAGTACAACTCAATTGCACAAGGAATCTAACTTCATTTCACACGGCCTGATTTGTAAAAAGCCTTTTTTTATCTTCAAATTAAAATCCTAAAATATTCATTTTTCGTCATAAAACAAATGATATTTACATAAAGTGAACATGCTGTTTTTGCAAGATAAGGGCTTTTTGAACGTCACATTGACCCTACTAAAATATTTAAAATGTTATGCATTTATGTTCTCGGAGATATATTGGCCATTTTGAGCTATCTGCATATTCAAGGATGAGTAAAGCTGGTGTACATATGTAATTAAGTGACCAGAATGAACAACTAGTTTGTTAAACGGGATAGTATTTTTAACGATATGCTTTTAATATTCTTAGTTATCGCCCACTTTGGCCATTTTACGTATAAAATATTAATGATACACCGTTTCATTCCATAATACAATCAATTCACCCCAGCCAGGGCGTCCCTGAGAAATAGCTCTATGCATCCATTCCATTAAACTTATCCAAATTAAGAAAATTACAAAAGGCGTTGATTTCAAGAAGTTTGGCAGCCACAAGGATTACAAAATTACGTTATTAGATGTGATAGATATCGATGACCCTAAGGGATTTACGGAGGGGGGGAGGGGGGGGGGAGGAAGCTGGTGCATTTTGAGTTTTACTTGCATGAATGTTGGTGAGCTTGAAAAATCAGTGTCTCTACATGCCTACTACCCTAATGCGCCTCAAACTAAATAGACAGCGTTGTATTAATAGTTATCCATTCTCAGACCGGTTGAGTAGATTTTAGAGCCAATCATCTATAATGTAATGTATTATCTAACATAATCCTAAGGACATTTATAGAGTATAAAGTTTGTCCGCAGACGTAGTGTACAGCGTGGGAAGTCAGCGATCATTCTGAACTGCTGTAGGTTGGTTTCCATAGTGTAATGATCATCAACTACAAGATATAAGCCTGATGAGCCTTCCATTTATTATGGTGTGTATATGTGTGTGTGTAGTGGGTATTCGGGGGAGGGGGTTATGAAATCCTTAGAGGGGGAGTATAATAAAAAGTTTTTTAGCCAACTCCAAGGCCCAAAATTTTTGTTGACATTAAAGCATTTTTTTCTGCTGAATATTCTAACCAGCGCCCCCTTCTGCGACAGCTCCGCAGGACACTGAATAGCAGAAACTACATGTAAAATATAATATCATTTTTTATTCCATATCCGTTTAAATCGTACAAAAGGTAAAACATTCTCCTAGTTATCTTTCCTCAGTGAAAAAGTAATTGTGATAATTTACAAAATCTTCGCGAGAAACCATTTCAAAATCCCGAAAATCCGAATAATTCCAAACTACTGAAATTATTTTTGTTCAAAGGAAGAAACAGAGGATATTACATGGGCTCGCAGGGATGTGAATTCTATCTTCGAGTGTTTGATATATTTGACTTATGCATTCGCTGCGCTCAGTCGTGAGAGATATTAAAACATGAAAAGATAAGTATTTGTATCAGCGAGCAGTCATGTAATACGTTCCGTTATTTATAAGTGAATAAATAACTCAAAAGTTGTAAGGATATCAGTTGGAGTCTCTTTCTCATCGAATCTCCGCACCTGAAATAAATAATAACTATATTTGTATTTATATTTTAGCAATATTTTGTCATTATTACTCTATTTGTAGGCACTTTTTAAGTCAACCAAAGCGAAGCAAACCCGCCGAGTTGTTTAAAAAATAAACATTTAGTACAAAGGTATTTTTAAGAATAGTTAGAAATGAGATATTTCGAGAAGAGAAAAACGGGCTGAGCATTTGGTCGGCGGAAAATAATATAAAGAAGAAGAAGAAGAAGAGGAAGAAGAGGAAGAAGAAGAAGAGGAAGGAGGAGAAGAAGAAGAAGAAGAAGAAGAAGAAGAAGAAAAAGAACTCACAAACACTGACTGAGGAACATCTAAGTTTAGTTCAACTGGCATCAATTCAGCGAAAATAATTATTTACGTCAGTTGCATCCGATGTCCAACAGACGGAATCATTATAAAAGTCGATCAGCTTGTAAACAATTATAATAAGAACTCATTTTAAAGTAGATTTTCTTGCCGGAGGAACAAGAAAAACAAAGTGACATGCAAAATAAACCATTACAACAATTTGGATAAATATTTTATGAAGAAAAGACGCAAATTTAATCGAGCTTTGGCTCGCGTCGGTCAAGGATAAGTGATGGAAGTATGTCCTTAGTTTTGTGTACGAGAAAGTATCCCTTATAACCTATAGACCGCTATTTGCATAACTTAAATAATTTAATAGACTCAAAATAAGCCATACCAGTCGAAGAGATGTTTCTTATAGTAAAGATTGAAAGTTTGAGAGCAAGATGGTGAATAGCGCTAAAAACGCTAAAACGAAGCTAGTCAGTCGTGACTGTCACTAACACTATAGTCTGTATTTTCAATCAATTTTTTCCCCGATTACTTTGACATCTTAGAGGCCATATTCAAACTCTCTCATGAAAGCTATGTTTTTGCTTACATACTTTTATCACCGTTTGAAGTGCTCAACTCATGTGTATACCGAACTTGAAAACCAATAGACTTTACACCGGTATTGGAGGGAATTGATAGGCGCGACAGAGTTTCTCATAAATCTTCTTGATTTAGCGCGTGCAAGCGAGGTCAGGTGCAAGGTGCTGTGATAAAGGAACGGAATATAACTAAACAGCATTTTGCCAGCAATAGATGAGGATTAATATGCGAAAGTTTGAAATGGTAAAACCAGATCGGGGATCTGAAAAATTGGCCTTTGTCTGTTTCTTGTTTAGACACAGTAGACATGTTACCATAAAACTACGCTCAGCTTTCAACGTTTTTCTCCAACCTCGCGCGAGCGCAAAATCATAAAGAATTGTAGAAAACTGCGTGGAAATGGACAAGCATGAAGAAGCATCGGGGGTCAACACTATAACAGTGAGATTTACCAACACAAGTACGAACGGCTAAGATCGTGATCTGCACGACGGTGTGTCTCACAGGAATGCTAACAAAACTGCACCAGAGCAGAAGATCGAATACACCATTAAAAAATTAAGGAAACATGTCTCTATTTTCTCATTTTGAAATTTGCCTGTTTACATTGCACACAAAAAAAATTATCACGATAAGTTGTTTAATACAAAGCGCCAACCCGATATCGTTGCCGCACCTTGACTTCTTTCATGATAAAGAAGAACTTGCTATAAAAGATATTAGTTTAGATAAATACCTGAAGTGATACAAACTCATTATGCAGATATCCCGGATGGTCTAGAAAATTCTTAAACCTGGCTTTTGACTGCAGCCATATTCATACGCTTCGAAAACAGATTCTTTTTCTATTCATGATAAATAAATTAATTTACAATTTTGTAACTTGCTTTAATTATACGTAAAAGCTTTGAAAATATGGTAATTATTATATATAGAGAGTAGGAGCTATCGCTCTTAGTGCCTCTAATTAAAACAAAATTAGTACAATCTAGAACGATATGTCGATGATCTAGATGGTGATTCAGAGCAGTGGAAAAACAACCTGCAGTAGGATCTTCAAAGCCGTGTACTCTTCCTTAGCCAATATTATCTACAACTGATTTTCTTTCTTTTTTCGAATTTGTCTTGGATAAAGAAAGTTGGTTGAAGAATTTAGAATTCTTGCTGGTCTGGGGTTGCTTGGATATGAAGTAAGCCATTATATAACGGTAAGAATAAGATGGTTAAAAACTGTTTACAAATTATTTAAAAATAATTATTTCTTCAAAGTTGAAAAATTACAGTTTGAAATCAAATATATATCGGAGTATTTTAGGTTTTCAAGACTTTTTATCATTTCTCGGTTTCATAAGTAGTTTATACGGGTCTTATCGATTCTTATAACATATTATTTCATTGTTATCCTTGTAGGCAAATTTTATAATTGTTTTCTCGTCAGTTTGTTATTTTTCTGATGCTTAACAACACTTGGATCTCTATCTAGTTGGTTGCATCGCTGTTGAAATAGTGACTACTCGGTTTGCATTATAAGTTATATTAAAATAGCCGTAAGAGCAAGATTCAAGTTGTGTCATATCATGTAAGTTGTAACAAACCTTATTCGCTTGGGCGTATTTGTTTTCCCAATACAGGTCACGTGTCATTCCTTTGGGACTTTTTCCTTTGTTAAATGGTAACGCTTGAGAAGATACATTAATATGGATGACCCTCTAACAAAGAATTGTATTCCCAAGAGGTCTGAATTGGGAAAACATTATGCTTAAGCGAATATTAGGTCTATTGCATCCTATGCGTACATTCGAACCGTGAATCGTATTTTGTCAACATTAATTCAAAGGCGCATTAAAAGAAAGGGAAAAAAAAGTAGATGAAAAGATTCCGAAATTATTTTTTAAAGCTTTTATACCATTTTCCGACTTATAAAACATCATGAAATGATGTATCCCAGCGAGGTCGGAAATTAATTTTTCCGAATTTATTTCCAAGTGTCTTTCGCCTTGAATAACCTCCTTTCTAAGCACTATAACTTTCCATTATTTCTAGTCCATATCAACGTTTAACGTAAGGTTGAAAAAAAGCCTGTGAATCGTTGGCGGGAGTCGTATTCAACTCACGATTTGCGGCGGAATTTTGGAAGAAGTTAGAGAGAAGGCAGCTTTAATGTGTCTGATATATTAAAGTTATTTCTTGGGAATAAGATATGACTATTTGGCGCCGTGAAAAGTAAATAGGAAGGTTAAACAGCCGAAGCAGGTTAGGAGTACTGTGAAAAATAATAACAAACTTACTAAATGAAACAAACGAACAAACAAATTATAGAAGTAGGCTTTTTCGGCGCCGTAGATCTACGAATATATGGTTTACAGGATACCAATAAACATCCCCTTAAATCGGCATTTTATTTTATATTTTAACATTTTCTTACTTGTACAATTCCTTTGCACCATATACATCGACGCCTTTAGAGTACGATCCCTTTCTCTCCCTCTCCTGCCTCTAAAACCGTCCTTTCCCCTTATTTTCCCTTATTTCCCTCCTTAGGGATCTATACTCTAGCATAAGTAATTTCTTTGAAATTAAGCTCCCGTCCACACTAATGCGTTTTCGAAAGGCTCCGTTTCGTCTCACATCGAAAGCTTTGCGTCCACACTAGCGTTTTCATAGCGCCTTCACCCGTCCATACTAAAAAGATCAAAAACGCAGACACGATCGGAAAAACACAATATCATTATCTGCGCATGCCAAATACAGACGCGCCATTTGAATGACGTCAGCGTTTTCAAAAACCTCCGTTTTTGCCTGTTCACACTGATACGATAGGCCTCTGTTTTCAAATGTCTCCACTCTGGAGACTGTATTCAAATGCATGTGTTTTGGATCGTTTTGGTGTGGAAGCAAGGCCAAATGCATTGAAAAGTATGCGGCGTCTTTTCAAAAGAATACACATTCAGCACGGACGCGGCCTAGAGCAATTTTAGATCAATGACTGTGAATTCAGGTAAGAGCCACTAAAAGTTTTGCAAGAAAATACTTTAAGACATCATTGTCAAACAACTGAGTGTGTCCAGCTAAGATTCTAACTGCATCCACTTCTTACCGGAATGCCATTTTATCACTGTTTAAGGATAAACCCTGTTTATGACTTAGCGGGAAAGCATAACATAGCAACCTCAGAATCGTTCAACTGAATTTTCAACAGCATATTTATTGTCAGTTTGCATTTCAAATCAGTTAATTGACCAGACTGAAATAATAATTGGAAACGACTAAAGTTTTCCTATAAACCCTTTCGAGTTCCTCAGTTCTTCAGCACGTATGACGAGAGAAATTCTCCTTTTCGGTCGGGTAGAAACTGCTGGAAAATAAGCTTTATACTTCGAGGTAAGTCGGATTGCAAGTTGATTGCGCAAGAATTCGATCACAGCAGGCTATAAGATCACGATATGTTTTTGATAATTTATAATCTTTACTATGAAATTTCGGAAATTTTATCTGTATCTTAAAGAAATAGTATGTGTTTCTAGTTGTCCTCGAAACTATTACTTGAACTTATGGTTGCAATATATATAAGCAAAACAACCTTTATAATGAATTTATGTGTTTGTTATAAGAGCTGAAAGTTGAATTCTTACAACAGTTAATGTAGTGGTAGTGTGTGTGATAGTGCCTCAATTAGTGCAAAAGATCTAGAACGACTAGGTACTTAAAGAAAAAGATTTATAAAAGAGATTTAATAACGTATTAACTTTCTTTTAAAATCGCTGTAATTTGGGGATTCGAACAGTTATTCATTAAGGTTTTATAGTATGCGTGTGTGTGTGTGTGTGTGTGTATTTGTGTGTTGCTATACATGTATTTTACTTCTTGCCTACGTCTTATCCTGGCCAATATTTCTTATTATTGTGTAGAGTTTAGGGACCAATCATTAATTATGGCCTGGAGGGATCGGAAGATTTTGGGGGGATTTACAAGGTTTTGCAACGAGCGTGAGAGGGGATCAACAAAAAACGACGGACAGTAAGGGGAGGATCACATACATTTGGCAGTAAATTTGTTCGAAAATGAGGGGGGATCACTTAAGTCCCATTGTACCACAGGGGGGATCAAATAATTTTTATGGTGTCACATCAAAAATCCTTCGACTTCCCCAAGGCGATAAGTAATGACCGGTCGCTTAGTACTTTTTAAAGTCCTCAAAACCATGAACTGTTTATATTTTTTCATCTTAAGTTTTTGCGCTGAAAATTCGTAAACTCTGCTTAAAATAAACAAGTAGAAGCGAGTCACATATATCATTTATGATTAATTCTCCATTAGTTTGTCTTTTCTTAGTCAACCTTTACAAGACTATGAACACTTTTAGAATATTGTCTGGGAAGTACACTTGGGATGTATACTTGTACGCACCGCCCTTTTTGTCTCTTTGTAGCTTATTCCTTTCAGTCTTTCTTTCTTTTTCTTTGCCTTCATCCTCGCTTTTTCTTTCTTTAGTTGAATTATAATATTCTGTGATATTTCTTGTGGTATACCTCACAGCTCTATCCCACTGTCATAGCATGGTTGCATAATTAGAGCTTTAAGAAACTTCAGGTAGGTACAGCTGACCTATGGCTACATTCTTTGTAACTTATACAATTAAAAACATATAATGTTCTGTGATATTCTTTGCGGTGTACCTCACAGGTCTATCCTAGGTCCACTTTTATGTTTTATGTTTTTGTTTTTTGTTTGTTTGTTTTTAATTAATTAATTTACAATTTACAGCATTTATCAGACTGGAGGGAATAATAATAATAATAATAATAATAATAATAATAATAATAATAATAATAATAATAATAATAATAATAATAATAAT
>JAAAQI020128846.1:0-13962 GCA_011800005.2 Stichodactyla mertensii | reverse complement strand
ATTTGACCTTGAATTTTGTGGGTGCTGCTGGCATACCTTAACTGCAAGTAGATATGAAGGAAGAATAAACCACAAGGTTGGGTTGGTTTAGTTAAGCAGCAGTCTGTTGTGCTGGAGGTCGTGGGTCCTGAGCTCCGGCCAAACCAACAACAATCAAGGTCTTGAATAAGCTGGGGAATGAGAGCTTATTTCTGCATTTTTTTATTCTCAAGGATGTTACGATGGCAAGGTATACGTATTGAATCGTCACGATGGAACAGTTACATGGACATTTCAGACTGGTGGGCCTGTCAAAAGTTCACCCTGTGTGGACCCCTCCACGGGACTGGTATGGATCGGGTCACATGACCACCACTTGTACGCTCTCGATGTCACTCAAGGGGATTGCATTACTTCTATTGATTGTGGCAGTTCTTGTTTTAGCTCGCCTTGGATATTAGAGAACCCTCACTTAGTATTCATTGGCACTCTTGAAGGAAAAGTCCTTTGTGTTGATGCTTTAATAAATAAAGTCAAGTGGAGCCACCAATGTCCTAAACCTGTATTTTCGTCACCTTTAGCCACAGCACAGAGAGTGGTCTACGCGAGCGTCGATGGTAAAGTTTGCTGCTGTGATCTCGATGGGAACCCAGTGTGGAAGTTCGAGACTGCAGGGTATATCTTTAGCTCACCGTCGTTTTTGTGTTCTTCAAAAAAGGATTGTCCTGGCAACATCTTGTTTGGATCCCACGATGGATTTGTTTACTGCATCTCGGATTCTGGCAAACTAAGATGGAAGTTTGCGACAGATTCTCAAGTCTACTCCACTCCATTCGTAATACCACTTCGTCGGAGTTTGAAGACACCTAAAGCTGGGAGGAAAGGCCAAAGTGATCACTTGAAATTGGATATTCCTGACACTGCAATGCAACGTGCGACTTTACCATCAGAAGAACTTGCACATGTTTCTCAATCTACACTTCAAGGAATTGGCACGGAGAGCTCTGATCCCGTTGTGATGGTCTGCTCTACTCTGGGTACGTTGTACTGTCTTTCTTTAGACGAAGGAATTCTCGTTTCGTCTTGGTCCTTTCCTGGTCAGGTGTTCTCTTCACCAGTAATAGTTGGGAACAATGTTTTAGTGGGTTGTCGAGATGACTTTCTGTATTGTTTGACAATGGAGCGACAGCATTCATCTACAGTTACTGTTAGAAGCTCCTGACTTGTGGTCCACAAACGTAGTTCCGCGCGAAGAGTCGTGCTCTTCCCACGAGAGAAAGTATTGACAGGGATTGTACGCATGTAATATTTGGCTAAGCGTGCTTTAACTCATCTGCTTTTCGATTCCTCTCAGTGTGTCCTTAGTCCAACACGAAGTATTCCCATCATGGTCGGCTGTTAGTCCTAGTAGAAATTGAAGGCCAACCAAATAGCCTCCGTTCCGACGTATGGTTGCCAAAAGATCGCTGAATTACAGGCGCGAATTGTCTTGCGCATTGAATACTGTTTGACCAGTGAACCGATGTATGGAAAATGGTCACTGTGATCATTCATATAACTGGCCCCGCCCTTACAGACTTACAATATTCAAACCGTGTATTATCCCAAGATATTTCCGACTTTAATCTGACTTAATATATAACTCATTGGTACAACTTGTTCTTAAAATTAAAGTGTGATAAATATTACAACAGTTGGATTCCTTCCCCTAAACTGACATCAAAGTCAAAGCTATTTCATTCAAAGAAAAGCTTTAGCTTTGTCAAAAAGGAAGACTTACTAGGAAGTAAAAGTACATTTATTTCGTGATTCTGTGTCGACATAGTGACCGTCGTTTCCGTATTCATCGATAAAATATTTCCTCCACACTCGATGTGCGTTCCTTGCTTAATTTGATTTGTTTATAGTCCAGTCTTCTTGGAATACTTCGACCATTGTCCTTTATATTCATAATGTATTTCTGGAGCTATTTTTCAGCTTTCTCGATAAAACTTCTTATTGGGTACCACTGAAAAAGAGATGGCTTTGTTCCAAGAAACGTCTCTTTGACCTGCTGCGTCGAATTTAGTTTAACAGACAACTAAACCCTCACGTTTTAGTTATGCCTTACTGAAGAACGACTGTTCGCACATGAGCAGTACCTTGAGGTCAAACCAACAAATCGTTGAGATATGAATGTCTCATGGAAACGCTCTGGACCGGTGAGTATGCCCAGGTTTAACCACAAGATACAGCGACGAAGGCAGTAGGATAAGAATGACTGACTTGGATCTTTGGAGCAGGAAAGCATAAATTCTGCACAAAGCGATCCGATTTTAGTGAACTGCGAGCAGTTGTACTATTTTCTTGATCTTGAACTGTTCCTTTTCAATTGCTAGATTTAGACAACACAATTTTTTGATGTTTCAAAGCCGAGTTACTGACTGACAAGAAGAAGAGACGACAGGACCATCAACTGCACCATGACACAGATGGAAAGTGAAGGAACGCTCAAGTCATAATACCCGTCCAAAACACAACAAAAAAGCACACACACACACACATACTACCCACTAAATCAAGACTAGAGAATTAATTAGAACACTGGATCCGCTTCCAAAAATTTTACACCCAAATTAAAACAGCAGCGAAATTAACCACAGAAAGTCAGATTTATGATTTGCTGCGCCAAAGAACCCTAAACTTAGCCATCTCTTTCTCTTGACACCCGAAGCTGAAAAAGCTAGTCTCTTGAAGCCAAAATGGCTGGACTGATAAGCGACCTGATGGCCAGATGTGAATGTCTTGAAGTTCCTTGGCGTTGCGCTTAGCAAGCCTCAATCTTCAAGGAAGAAATAGTTCCCGCTCCGTTTTTGATCCACATCCTATAAGGGAAGGTGTTAAGCAATTAGCATCATGCGTAATGTGTATGAATATCAACCAGTTTTGCACCTATTTCTGTGGAGTTTCAGCGACCATTTTAGGGGTTATGCACACAAGAAGCCTATAGTAAGCTCAATAGTTGGTCGATTCGCTGCTCGCCCAGAACCACCACTTTGAATCTGAGCTGTGCTCGGCGGTTTAAATATGGGTCGTATGGTCGTTGCAGTAGCTTGCGTTGTATATATGCTGTCGGCCCGACCGCGGTGAGCTACGTTCACCCTGGTAATTCACCTTCTCAGCTGCGAAAAGGATGATAAGCACTCAACTTGATGTGAAACATGGGGCGCGTATTTGAGTATCAGAAGCTAATGCTGAAGGCCTGCCGTAAAGTAACGCGACACCTCGGCCCTGTACCCTGTACCAAAGGTGTCCGAGAACAAGCTTCCCTACCCACCCGAAAACTCTTCTGTACACTATCTAAACTGCGAATGAGGTTTAGTCAATCAAAAGTTACCTTGACTGAATTAAGTTTGTTGATTCGAGGCCTGAAGTTCGATGGATCTCGTCTGAATGTTATTTCCAGAGATTCCAGGAATTTGTTCATACCAGTTAACAACGTTTGGGGACTGGAAAAAAAAGTGTCCATTAAAAAATTCATGTCTATCACACTGGGTTCTTATGTGGAGTGACTACCATGGTCACAATGAAAATGCCATACATCTAGTCTAGTCTAGTAATGACTGATCAGATTATCAATGTTTTTCTGGGGACCAGAAGCCTTTCTTCGTCTTTTTTTCCATCCCAAGGGTGCCTCGCTTAGTGCAACTTGTAGGATAGTGAAATGGCAAAGGACATTGTCTCATTAAGATCACAGCATGCCGTAAACCCCTTCCTATTAGATAGTACTTTTGTTTGTAAGAGGAAAACATGATTATTAGAAGTTAAGGATTTGTCATAAACTAGCAGGGGTAGGGGGTAGGGGTGAAGCTAGCGGGAGGGTCATCATTTTTTGAGCCTTCCAAAAGGGTGGGGCATCTAAAAATAGACAAAAGGAAGAGGGAGGCTTGCATACTTTATGCCGAGTCAGGATCAGATTAAGCATTAAATGTTCAAAAAAAGGGGGAGCATAAGAATTTAGTCCAAACTCTCACAGAGAGTTTGGACTAAATTCCCCTTTATTCCCCTTTATTCCCCTTTCTGAGAAGGGTCATCACAATTGCAGCTCTACATTTTATTACAAGTCTTTAAGAAGGAATGATTCTGTCCCCCACCCCTACCCCCCCCCCCATGGGAATCTTGGCTAATGATACCCCTGCATACATACCTGTTAGCCAGAGTTTTTACTGATGGTGTTCCCTCAAACACAATGACACGATCAGCAAGGTATGTAGCCATGATGAAATCGTGCTCAACCACAAAACCGGTTTTCTTGGCATGCAAGATAAATCTGTAACACACAAAACCAGTTGAGGCAGTTTCAATTTTAAATTAACAAAAATTTACATTAGATTATATTTTTGATTTTGTCCAACCATATACACTGTACTTTGTACTACATGAATATTTACACCTCAAAATGTGATTGATTTTGGAATGAAGAATAATAACTTCTTTTTTTTTTTTTTTAATCTCTTTACAAGTTTGCTATTTCAGCACAAAATTGAAAAAATATATTTTTGTAAGACTTTTTGAGTAAGCACTTACCGTTTGATAACTTTGGCTGCCATTAAACGTTGCTCAGAATCAAGGTAAGCTGAAGGCTCGTCAATCAAGTACACATCAGCTGGCTAAAAATAATTACATTCAGTTAGTTTTACCCTGGACTGCTTTGGAAATCATCTAGAAAATGAGGGGAACAATAAACACCAAGGAACCCCTTGATCATATTCCTTGTGACCATTTTATGACCTGTCACTAACTGAAACATCCATCAGTTTCAAGATATTGGCCAATCACAAGGACCCTTACCTTTCCAAGACAGATTGCAAGTGCAACTCGCTGCAGCTCACCACCAGACAAATTGAGAACCTGCAAATAGTGATATCTATTAATCCAATATTTTAATTTTGATATCAGTGTATTGCCACCTTACCAATGAAACTCACACCTAAAACATGTTAAGCATCATGTTCTGACCAATCACATGCAAGAATCAATTAGAAAGGAATTCATTCTCATGTGCAGTTGGTCAGAACACAAGGCTTAACATTCCAGACATATTTTAGGTGTTCACGGTTTTCTTAGTTTTCTTAGTGCTGTAGCTGCAGTGAGAATACTGTATATCTAGGTCATCCATCCATACCTCTTGATCCATAATACTCTCTATCTGCAGTGGTTTGATTACATCTGCAATGAACTGTGGATGAACATATGCATCCCTGATCTTTGTGTGCAACAGCTGCCGAACTGTTCCCTGTGACTTAGGACTGATTTTCTGTGGTTTGTAGCTGACGTTCAGTAACGGCACTTCCTCTGTTGACAAGAAAGTAGAGTTAAACTTGATTGGTCAAACCTAAGACAGAATTAGTTATTACAATACTATTATACCAACAGGCTCAAAAGTTTATTCTGACGTTCATGATGTAACATTGCCCGCAATGAGTAAATCACACAGTGTGTCCACCTATGCAACTGTTGCACTTGACATCACTAGCAGCATCGCGGAAGTAGAAACAAGTTCTACTTTTATGGATAGACACATGATTTCCCCATTGCAAACATCATCACACAGAACATTGCATTGTGTGTTTGAGGCTTAATGTACACTTATTTCAAAAAAGATTGTCACAGCATCAATTGACAATTGACAATGGGAAACTGTAAGAGATGTCGATACGTTTAATTGTAATTAATTTATTCAATTGATACCGCAGTACAACTTTCCATGCAGTCTTCAGTTCTGCAGGTGAATATGTGTCAGTGAGTGTGTGCTTCATGTGAATAAATGAATTGAAGTTTAATTTACGAGTATCCCTTGCAGTTGTCTATTGTCAATTGTCAATTGATGCTGCAACAACGTTTTTTGAAATAAGTGTGTAAACCTACCATCATTATCAGGTGACAACTTGCCAGCAAGCATTCTGATGAACGTGGTTTTACCAGTGCCTATAACACAGAGATAACAAATAGGTTTTTTAAATGATTTACATGCATTGACAAATCATTTAGTTTCAATGATGTAAGATAGCTGATGCATATTTTTTATCATGTCCATACCATTTTCTCCCAACATTACTATAATTTCAGAATCTGTGAATTCTCCTCCATCTATATTCAATTGGAAATCCTCTAAAATGTCAAAAATACATGAAAAATTAGTAAAAATATTATTTTTCCTTTACTAGTAATAAACCCTGTGTTTAGTCCTTTACTTTATGTCATCATACAGAGTGTTGGCAGCACGATACCATTCCAAGCTATGATGTGATATTTTTTAACAGATTTAAATTCTATTTTCTTACAGTGTAAAATTATTCTCATTAGCTTACTTAATTGCTTGTACATTGATGGGTAGGCATATCGGCGCACTCTTTTGATTTCCTCTTCCTACGACAAGAGAGTTCTCATTATTCTAAAACCTGCAGCATCAGGTAATTCTTTTAGAGTGAGAAAGGTACCATGACTTTTAAGAAATGGCTTCCAAATTCCAACAATGTGATAAAGCAGAATCAGGGTTTTTTTTCTTAATTTTCTGGTTGGCCTACAGTGGAAGCCATTCGATACTGTAGCCACAGTACTTTATAAATTTATATGTTTCTATCTGTATTTGAAAAAGAAACATCTTTGATTATTAGCTACCTTGTCTGCTGTCTCTGACACTTTGAACACCAGTGAAGTTTCCCTGAATCTCAAATTTTCAGTTGGAACAAAACCATCCAAGAAAATGTTGATACCTAAAGACAACCATTGTGGAATTTATTCTGTCTATTACACAATGTATAATAATCTTAACTGAGTATAAAAAAAACATCTGTGACAAATATCTGTTCCAAGGAAAAGTACACATAAGACATTGTGTGTTCAGGTCTTGATTTGATGATTCATGTGATGGTTGATGGTACACGTACATTAGCAGGCACTGTAAATGAAGTGCTTCTATCCTATGATACCTATCTTACATTAGGTCCAGGAGAATCTTACCTTCTCTCACACTAAAGGGCATAGTGACCACACCATAAGCACTAGGTGTCCCATACAAACAGCAGATGTAGTCAGACAGGTAGTCTAATACACTCAAGTCATGCTCAACAACAATAATATACCTTTGGAAATAATCTCAAATTGTGTTAGCTGTGGTAGCAAATACTAACCCTATCCAAAACAATGTCATTTTACATTCATGTAAAATGCTATTATGGCATGAGGCAGGACTAAAAAGAATGGCCAGACATTGAATGCAGTCTGGCCAGTGGTAGCGCATGTCCAGGCAAATGTTTGCCTTACATTGTATCAGTCATGTTGAACAGTCATCTTTGAAAATGAGTATGACTGAGCTAAAATTTCTTTGGCTGGTCATCAATACTGGTGACTGATCAGCAGTTGTTTTAAGCCTTGTGAGGCAGTTAAGCTTCAGTTCTTCTGTTTACACAAATATCCCAAATTTAGATTGATGATACAGACTCAAACAGATAATACAGACTCACTTGTCATTTGTCAACAAATTGCGGATCGTCTTTGCAGCATTAAGACGCTGCTTTACATCCAAGTAACTGGAGGGCTCATCAAACATGTAACTAATAATAATGACAATAAGAATTAGCACAAGAATAAGAATTGCTCATTAAAAACATTGCAAGCAAAAGATTTAAAAACCATGTAATTTTGAGGATTAGAGTAAATTCCTAAGTTAACTGGAATAGATAATGTCATTGTATAAACGTTAACCAACCTCAATATGTTTACAAGTAAAAACAATAACATGACAATATAAAATAATGATGATGATGATGATGATATAAATAATTATTAATAATAATATTCATTCAATTCCTTACACATCAGCTTGCTGAATGCATACAACAGCACATGCAAAACGCTGCAGTTCTCCACCAGATAGTTCATCAACATTGCGTTCACGTACAGCCATCAAATCTGGTTTAATATTTGTAATGAAATGCATCTAATTAATTAATTGAGAATTAAAAAGGAAGGAAGAATTTTGATGATTATTATCACTGTTAATAAAGCTGAGACAATAAGATATTATCCTTTTGTTTTAAAAACAAACTCATAAACAAACTGGTGAGGCTAATGTGTTTATTGTTCCATTTGTATCTTATCTACTGATATCCATGATAACTGCCTATACTTTTAAGCTCTATGAGCTAGTATGAACATTAACATTTCTTGTTTGTATGATTTGTTTGGCTTTACAAGGCAAAGATTTTTTTTTATAGGGCAAAGATACCATCACCTAAAATAATACAACATCAAACATACCTAATTGTTGACAAATTTCTAGTTGACTTTCTGTTTCATCTTTCCTATCCAGGATGGACTGCACACTTCCCTAGAGAACCAAATCACAAACCATATAAACCCAAAATAGCTCAAGTTGCCAGATATAATAGTATAATAATAATGCATCATGTTTATTGATGAATAAGTTTATTACTCTTACCTTCACAGCTTTTGGGATTTGGTCCACATATTGTGGCTTAATAATAGCCTAAATGATAAAACAACTCAAGTTAAAACTCTGAGTAGGTTTCACAACATATTCATTTTCTCTTGATCTCTTGAACAAGCAAACAAACCTTCAAGTCATCCTCAAGAATTTTGGTGAAGTAGTTCTGTAATTCAGACCCTCTGAAATAGAGTAAGATTTCTTGCCAGTCTGGAGGATTCTGAAATTTAGGAAATTATAGAGACATCAGCCTTTCCCAAATCAAGCAAGGCACTGGGAAAAAATGTCTTTAATCAATGCTATTAAGAGTACATCAAAGATTCCTGAATTTGGTTGACATTATTTCTTCAAATAATTGCTGAGTGGCAGCCTTTTCTAAATTGTGATGAATTACAAATAAATGTATGGTTTGGAAGGACACTGTCCTTGTAAACTATAAATTTCTTTGCAATTTTTTTGAATCTTGGAAAGGCTACAGATGATATGCTATTATTCAACCAAATATGTCCAGCTTCAGAAATGTTTTTGATGTGGTCTTATTTGATATGGGGTTACAGTTACCATGTAAAGGCATGCTTGATGACCACTGTTACTTACATTAAACCTGCCTAGATTTGGCTTTTGCTTTCCAGCTAGGATTTTAAGTGCTGTAGACTTTCCAATACCATTTGTGCCTACCAGCCCTAACACCTCACCAGGACGAGGAATTGGAAGTCTGTAACAAAGATTATTCATTATATACATGTAACAATATAGTTATATTATGTATCTTGTAAGATATATTTTGGCAAAGTTGAGGGATAAGATGATGAGCTCACCTGTGAAGCTTGAAGGAATTTGCACCATAACGATGGGTGGTTTCTTTTTCCAGATTACTTGGCAAGTTAATGATGTTGATAGCCTCAAATGGACATTTCTGAAGTAATTAAAGGACAGAGACCTATACTTAATGCAGTTTTTTTTTTACAATAACACCAGCTCTAATCTTAGGTGTAATCTTCTTTGCAACATAACAACACTTAAGAAAGTTGCAAGGGAGACTAATTTAGGAATGAAAAATAAGGAAAGATATGCGTAAATAATAAATGAATGATTAAGGGGGAAAGGGTGTTCTGCTGGCTTGTGTCAGTCTAATGGATTACCAGTGGACATCAATGTTTAGAAGGGATGGTCTTAAAATTGAAACATAAAACAAAGGAACATTTATGATGGGGAGGGGTGGTCTAGTGACCCCTATCATTCAAGGGAATACCATCTAAAGAATTTTAATTTTGGAAAAGGTTAGTCTGCAGACTCATTTCAATCTGGGAGGTAGGAACTAGCTATGGAACATTTATTTACTGTTCCATGGATAGGAATGACAGATTTGACTGAAGCCATCCTAGAGATTGGGGGAAAGGTGGTCTAGGGACTCATGTCAATCTGGGAGATGCAAGCTATGGACCATAAAGGTTAAGGAGGGATAGCCTAGGGACAGATGCTATCCTCTGGATTTGGGGAGGGGTGCATGGTCTAGGGGTAGAAGTCGCACTGGGGATGAGTGGGGTCTGGGAACTTGAGTCAATTTTGGTGGTAATGAAAAAAATTTAAAGTTCGCCATGTGATTATTTTAATTTAAAATAACTTATAATTTTTTTTTGCGGCATTAGTATCTTACCTTAGCGCAAATACCACAACCAATACAAAGGGTTTCAGAAATGTAAGCAATTTTTGAGTCTGGTGTAACCTCAATACACAATTTACCTATCGTAGAAATGAAAAGTTTGGCGTGAAAAGGATAAGAACACATGGAAGAAGGATCGCAAAGTGATTACGTGTTCTTTGATTTCAAGTCGAATGTTGACGAGTAAAACACTTACCCATTCGTACCACCGGACATGACTTTTTACATTCTTGCCGACATCTTTTGGGTTTACATTTATCGGACGCAACGATGGCAATACGTGTGAGTTTGTCTTGGATTTGTTGGTTGTTTCTGTTTATACCCGCCATCGTTAAGGCCAGTAAAATTCACCGACTAAGGAATTTCGAAATTACCGGAAGATTCAATATGGCTCCCGCGACCATGTGGTCTATACTGCGCGCGCACCTTTCCAAGATGGCGGGAGAATTTCTGAATTTTTCTCATTCTTGATAAAATATAAAAACCGCTATTCGTCTGCTTTTTTCCTAAACTAAAAAAATGGCTATTTGTTTTTAATTTGATTTTCTTAAAAAATTGAGAGATGAATTAATTAGGAATTTTTTGTGATGGTGCAATCTTGGCGCATATTAATTTACTTCCGGTCAGTTTCAGTACCTCACGTTTTACAAGATGGCTGCCGGAGAGGAAGACTTGTGTTTCCAGTGCCAATGAATCAGACATCATGAGCGCCATTAGGCAGGTCAACGTGATATCCAGTAAACTATTTAGAAATCTTAAAAGATATGCTGCAAATACGCTGTTTGAACGACATTACAGTTCTGAAAACGGTTGTGATTTGGTGAATATTCCAGAAACAAACATGCAAAATGAAAGAACCACAGGCACGAGTTCTTTAATTAAGTTTGTCAAAGATTTTGAAAAGAAGTTTTCGGGAGCATTTGATGACCAAAGTAAGATTCCAAAATATTGGACGAAGGCTAATAGGAAGGGAGGTGTGTCGTCGATTCTACAAAGCAGCCGTCCTCAAATTTTGGGCGTCACTAGACAACAAATTGAAGAAAGATTGTCCATGCTAGAATCTATCGGCATACAAGGAAAAGATGCCTTATTGATAGCTACTGATCTTCCCTCGCATTTAACATTATCTGCTACGGATATCAAAGTCATTGGTGACTTGCTAAACAGTTTAGGATGCAATATTGCTAAGTTTTTCATTAAAGCTTCATATATTTTTGCTGTTGATAGTAAGACTTTGGAAAGAAATGTGCAACGCCTTCAGAGTATTGGTATTACAAATGAGGTCATTGGCCAAGCTATTGACAGTAACCCATTGATAATAGTATACCCTTTATCTGACCATGCATTAAAAACAATTCAGTTGCTGTTATCTTCTTGTGAATTTGATGAGGTTCATGTCGGTTCACACATTTCTGATTTTAGACAGGTAGACCAACATGAATTTGCCCTTCGCTTATTGATGCAGCCATTTGATGGTGTTAGGGAACAAGCTGTTTTGGGAGACAACTTCAAAGAAGTTGCAAAGTTTCTTCAGGAGATTCAAGTTTCTCCATGCCTCATGGTCTTGAACAACCCAGCATTTTTTGGAGCAAACGTTGACAAACTTTATCAAGCTCTTGAATTTTTCACTGGCAGACCACTTCTTTTTGAAACTGAATTGATTCAAAAAATGATTGTCTCCAAATCAGAAGTGTTTCTATATTTTGACAGGAGAGTTATTGAGCAAAGTGTAGAACTACTGAAAGGGATTCTGAAAACTCCAAGACAATTATACCTGCTGTTACAGAAGTATTTCTTTTTTCAGGGTGAAGAAATGAATTTAGAGCAGAACATCAAGACCCTGCAAAAATATAATTTTCAAAATGAGCAGATTGCAAATATCTTAACAGCTAAGGGCTTTTTTGTCTCCACAGAAAATGACCTAGAGGCTAAAGTAGAGTTTTTACTTTCTATTGAAGGCATGACTGTAGATGCTATTGCAGATTATTCAACTTGCTTGTTGAAATCAGTGAAGTTCCTAGAAAGTCGCATCAAGTTTGCAACAGAAGTTAAGCCTGAAATTCTCAAAGACTTAAACATGGAGATCATATTTGGAACTGAAGATGAGGAATTTATAACCATCATTTGTGAAAGCACAATAAAAAGATATAAAGAGTTGACAGGTGAACAAGTCACTCTAAAGAAAACAACATCAAGTCAGCAAAGGAAAAGAAAGAAAAAAAGTGCTTGAAGAAACAATGAAAGCATGCAAGTGAAAAATATTGCTAGCAAGAATCATGCATATTTAGTTTATTTCACTCTCTTCATATTATGAAAAAGCAGCGTGCTTACTGACAAAGGGGGTATACAATGTAGCAATATTAAGGAATGCCCCACCTACCTACAGCCCCTTCTCCTGAGTCCCTACACAGTATAGTGAAAAATAAAATGGGAGACCAGGGCTCGAAATAACAGCCGACATACCCAGGTCAAGGTGACCTTTCAAATAAATTTTGGGCCGGTCATTACCGATTTTTGAAAGGTCAGAAAAATGTTATAATTAACCAATAGTAATTTCTTTGAATTGATACTTTTTTCATAGAGAGGACTGCAAACAAGTCAGAGTGCATGCTGTGAAGCATGACATAACGTACAAGCTTTGAACAGTAACTTACCCTCGGCCTGATATCCAAATCATCACCATTAATTGTAACTCCAAAATTCATTATTTTGTTCAAAATTTAATTGGGTGTCTTTTACCTTTACTAGTAGACTTAGTCGATCCTTTTTTGTTCCTGATGCAAGTATCTGCAGCCTTTTCTCAGTGGCATAATTGGCATTTCTAAACGTCAACTGACATATACACTCAAACTATGGTCCGTCATTTTGTTCTAGCCTCGTTTCTATGTAAAACCTTGTTTTAATACCAATTAATGGCCAGAACCATTTATATTCATGCAAGGGAAGTTACGTAATTAGTGGTCTGAAAGATCTTCCTCGTGACGAACCACCCATTAATCTAAAAATTATTCTAACTCCTTTAATACGCTAGCCACAAACAGAAAAGTCAACACTGTCGCTGTCATCAATGAATTAATTTACATATAACCACATGCGAACATTTTTTCCCTCCAAAATTTGCCTGGTCAACTTGTCCTTTCAAAATCTGATTTGGCCAGTCAAGTAGCAAATTTGGCAGGACATTGTCCCTTGACCCACCATTATTTCGAGCCCTGGGAGACTATGCCAATATGCTCCATTTCTTTTGAATTACCACTATCCCAAAGACAAACCTCTTTAATTCCCATTTCAGACCTTCTGTCATCCTCTTGAGAATAAGATTCTTTGAGGCTGATCCATATTAATGTATCTTTTCAAGCATTTCTGAGAAACAGAAACACAACTTAAGGGAATGACACATGATCTGAAATGGGAAAACATTACCACCCAAAGTAAACAGGTCTATTGATCTATCTTGTTAGAGTTGACTTTCCAAGGTACAAGAGCAGGAAAAGGAAGGACTCTGCTAGAAGGGAAGCCAAAGGTTATTTATGCTCCTATATTTCGAGGAGAAACAACCTGGGTTCTATTTACTTCTTGTGCATCTTGCAAATCTCCTCCAAGTTATTGGAATTGAAGTCATTTCTATTTAAATGAAATGTGTAAATGCTAAAATAAAGTAACAAAAGAATGTAATTCCGATCTTCTTAAATGTTATTCTTCAAATGCTGTCAAAGTGGAGTTATCTTTCCTTGGACTAGTTTTCAATCAATGCAAGAGTGATTTTCCTTCATCCGTGAAAGAAAAATGACTATATAGTTTGTACTAGTTGATAAAGAACAAAAGAAAACAA
>JAAAQI020128835.1:0-10564 GCA_011800005.2 Stichodactyla mertensii | reverse complement strand
AGGACGAGCCCGGCCCACAACTGCAGGGGCAACGAAAAAAATCCCGAACTTTAAGAATTTTCCCCCAAGCCCCTCCCCCCCCCCCCCAATAAATAATGAACGGTCCCTTAGGGGGTGCAGGGGGTGTGCACCCCCCTGAGATGAGCTATTCACAGTCAATTATTGGTACTTGAATACCGATCATAAATTGTACGCTCCCCTCAAAATAATCCAGGGGGTACACCACTCAAAAATGCTGGATCTGCCCTGAAGTTTAAGTGGTGAATCCTTCATGAAACAATATACGGACCAGAATGTGGAATCATGGGATCAGTTATACCAGGGATATAGGAGCTGGGGGGACTAGTGGGGCTAAAGATACATACCAAATGTTTCACGCATATTGTTACAGTTGTAATCAAAGAAACATCAAATACATTGACCGTCCGCCATTTTGAAAACATAGTAAGCCAGCGATACTTTCTGCCCAGCTGACTCACCAGTTGCCATGGAAACGACATTCAAAATGGCTTCCTCGCTTGGAGTTGCTCAAATTCAGAGCTTGTTCAGAGAGAAAATCGTGGAAAAAAGAAAGCTTCTGCTAGCAAAACTACTCGAATTCCCTGAATTTGACGAAGACGATGACCTAAGGAGCGGAATACTTTTGGATATATATCACGAATGTTTGTTATTCGCGGTTGAGCAAGGCCTTCCTTGGAGTCAAGTCTCTATGTTCTTGAAAATAGTTCAAAATTTACTAGAATATATAGCGGGTAAGGATGGAATTCCTAAATGAATATTTAGAAATCTTAAATTTAATATTCTTCCTCAATAGTTTCTTCTATTTCCCAGAGAAAAGCCTTCCTGAAGTTATCCAGCTCTTCAAGCAAGATGTCCAAAAGTGTTCATGCTTCAAAGAGGCTTCCCTGAAGTCACTGATTGACTACGTTTTTACAACATTTTTTCAACACTACAAGCTTTATCGTTACGTCCTTACTCAAGAACGCGTTGAAGATAGAACAAATTATGCTTTAACAGTTGAACCTCCCCTACATTTACCATGCTTTTCTGAGAGCATCCCAAAAGCCGAATGGGATGAGAAAGCAAGAATGAAAGAGATTGACAGAAAAGAAGAAAGACAAAAAATGGTAATTTTTTTTAGCAGTCATAAAGTAATTACCAGTTAATCAAACACTCCTGTTCTCATGTTATTTACCTTCCTCTTTGACCACAGTGGCACTAACTTTTAGGGACCAACCATTAATAGACAAAAATGTACTTGGGCATAATGTTTTCCCATTTCAGATCATGTGCCAATCTCTTGAGAATAAGATTCTTTGTTTGAGGCTTATCCATATTAGTGTATCTTGTCAAGCACAACCAAGAAACAAAGAAACAATAAGGGAATGAAATGTGGTCTGAAATGGGAAAACAAATGGTTGGTGCATTTTCCTATTGTCCCCTACTACTGCACTCATCCTACATTTTTTACAGGAACGACAAGCCCATTATCAAAAGTTGCTGTCAGAAGCTTCCAAACATCTTGAAATCCCCATTGAAAAACTATCAGCCACTGAAGAGCCCATTAATAGAGAAACATTGTCTCAGCTCATCAAAGATATAGCATCTGCAAGAGCTTCTGTAACAGAAACACTTCTACAAGAAGCCCTTGATGAGATGAAAGACAAGCTAGAATATCAACACTTGAGGTCACTGGCAAATGCAGAATTTGAAAATGTTGAAAAAAATACCAGAAAGAAATCTGGATCATCAAGTGGCAAAACAAAAAAGAAATAATTTTGTTGTATAATTATTTTGTTATATAATTAATCAGGGAGGTTGTTGTATGATTAAATAATTAAGTGGTATAATTCAACTGTTCATAGTTACCTTTTCAGCTTTACTATTTTTGTAAATTATTTGCTTGTATCATATTTGTAAATAGCAGAAGACACTTTCATTTCAGTGTTATATTTTTAAAAAACAAATCCTTGACCAAATATCATTTATGGGAATAAAGTTAAACAAATTTTAAGATGCTGTTGTTATGACTTTTGATTTTCTACTTTCCTTAAATAAAAATAAGAAAAGAATGAATGAATGAATTAATTAATTAATTAATTAATTAATTAATAAAATCTTCTTCCTCCCCTCCCCTCCAAAATCTTCCAAATAGTTTCCAATCTCCTCTCTTTACATGTAATACGTTCCATTGACAACAACAAACATGGCTTTCTTTTAAGATAACATTTAATTCAAAAAATGTTCGGCATTTTGACCAATATCCGGTGGATTTGCTTGTCCCACATTCTTAACTAACCGTTATCAAATCGATCAAGAATTTTCTAGATAAGATAGTGTTACAAGCGATGGTCACAACCTCAGTATTTCATTGGCGAGTGCATCGACCGTGAAAGTAACAAAAAGCCTTTAGTAAAAGTTGAAATCGAATTAGTCACGACTTTCCCACGATGTCGACTGAAGATGCTTGGTTTATCGCCGACAGATTAAAAGAAATCCTACAATCTCAACACTTCAACAAGGACGATTTTGAAGGTCGCCCATTGAAACTCTCTCAAGCTTTTTGTCTTCTATGGCAGAATAAAGAGAACGGTGAAGTCCCTGGCAGACAGAGATCAGGGCGAACATCAAACGCAGCAGTCCTTGCTGTGTTGCTGGATCTTTTTGTTCTTGGAAAGATCGAGTTTGAAGCTCGAGTACAACAGTGGATTGCCTTGGGAAGACGAAGAGAAATCACTTATGTGAAGGTATAATAAGCTTAAATTAATATAGGTTAATAATAAATTAATATCTTTTAGCGCAAAGCGTAATTGTTACTGCTATTATCAATGCTTTTGTACTTAATCGTCGTAGTATTTATACGGTTAACGGTTTTAACCACAGTAATTAGTAATTTTACACTTTTTTAAAAATATAAGTTATAAAAATGTTTTTCACAGTAAGTAATTACCTTCAGATACATGATCTGAATTTCTCAAACCACCAAACTGTGTCCTTCTTTATATTTAATAAATCCATTTACACATACTCCACTTACATATGCAAATCTATTCTGTTCTGTAGGTCATAGATCCTTCACCCACTGGAACATTCCTGGACAAAGCTCTCTTCTCTGGTATTTTATATCATCATAACAACGAACCAGATAATCCCAAGACGCTAGTGGAATGGATTCTCCAGGGATCTTGTCTTAATCCAACCTGTGCAACTGAAGTGCTTGAGAGTCTCGTAGAAGCTAAAATATTTGGAAAGACTTCCATGCTTTTTTGGAAAAAGTATCCTACAATAAATCCAGGTAATTTTTAGCCTCGTACATAGATGGTCCTTGTTGTTGTCACACAATGCTTGTAGGAGGCCAGGTAATTCTTTGCAACCTTTGTGTCTTAATTACTGGGCTGCACTTCAGATGGAGAAAGTTTTTTTAACTTTTTCTCTTTGCTGTGGGTGAATATAGTTGATGAAGCACTAAAATGGTTGTATCTTATCACTTTAAGGTGTTTTATCCAAATTAACCCTCTAGTCTGACAAAAAATACATATTTTAGTCTTTTATTCCCCTTTCCCCAAGGATATTTCTCTTGATCACTATCTCTCTCTATCCTTCTTTTCAGTCAAAGATAAGCATTGTTGTATAAAGTAATCATATTAATGTACATAGGTGAAAGTAATGATTTTATTACAGCTTAAAAAAAATTATTTAACTTGTTTAATTTAATTTTAAATCAATCTAATTTGTTGCAATTCCAGCAGCTTCAACATTGCTGTTCTCACATGAAGCCAACACTGATCACTTCCCCCATCCCATGTCAGTGTGGCATTATAAGCACTTTAAAGGAAAAGCTACAGATTAGAGTCTGTCAATTATGTATAGTGACCATGGTTAGCATGGTTACCATAGTTACCATTTATCTTATGTTTTATGACCAGAACCTGAGACCAAGCTAGTAGTTGAGTTGAGAAGAATAGCATTGATGGGTCAAGTTGCCGATGGATACATATGGTCTTTGATAAAGTTATTGAATGATGCTGACATGGGCACATTTAGAAGAAGGAATCTACTAACTCAACATTTCTCCAGTGAAGAGTTGCCCAAAGCAAAGTCACGTTTCGTTGGTTTAAATGTCATAGAAGATGAATCAAGAAATTATGTTAGGCAAGTAGATGTGTCACAAGAAATGCAAGTGATGAAAGAACAGAGAAAAAATGGCGATAAAATAGAACAAGGGTTTGAGGATTTTGGTGCTGTTGCCGATCCTTCTTGCTCTCCTCAAGAAGTTGATTTGAAAATTGGAAAGGAAGAACTAAAGAAAAATCCTGCTGAACCAGAAAAATCCAAGCTTTTAGATAATAACATTGACATCAGTGATTCCAGTGAAGACAGTGTTGGAAAAAATGATACATAATTCATCAATACATAATTGTATTGATACATAATTTGCAGTTGACCTTATATGCTCGGGCATAATGTTTTCCCAATACAGACCTAGCCTCTTGGGAAAGATCCTTTGTTTGAAGTACATGCATATTTGTGTATCTTCTCAAGCATTACCATTAAACAATAGAAAAAACCCAAGGGAATGACATGACCTGATGGGAAAACAACAAATAAGGTCTATCTTATATAAAAAACACTTGCTGATCATAATACAGGGAAATAATTCCTGATAATTTATTTCTACAGCATGATATTCTGTACACTTAGGACTATATTTAACTTTTTTGAACACAGTATTTACATATAGACAGAATAGCTCCATGAAGGGGATTTTACTTGAGAAAACTATAGAAGTTCCACTGTTTTTTCAGCCAAATAATACATCAGAAATTTCTAAAATAGACCAAATCTATTTCAAAATAATGTTTTCCCATTTCAAACTTTCTGAGCATAAGATTCTTTGTTAATTACATCCACAGAATCAAAAATTCAATTTTTTGTCTACATGGAGATGCTCATAGTGATTGCATTTGAACAAAGTTTTTGTCGAACTATAATGTATATTTGCCAATGTCACTTTTCATAACTATCTTTTTCTATAACTTATTGTAATATTAAAAGGGACCAGTGATAGAGCAGGTGGCATATACCACAATATACTATTAAATAGTCAAAAAAGTTTTGAGTTTGCTAGATAATGCTGTGTCCCTTGATTATAAACTCATTTGCTGAGTTTCAGCCTCATTTCAGTGACAAAATTTTCACAAATACCAACTGTAAAGTAAAGAATGCACAACTTCAATAATACAAACACTTTGAAATTTTACAGACCTTCACTGAAGCTGGGGGAACACAAAAACTCGAGACAACTCAAAACTGGAGTAATATCCTTTGGACTTATTTAATACTAATAATAATTATTGTTTAAAAAATATTTTGGACACCTTATATACACATGACATGTTGATTTACTAATTTTCATATTGTTGGTGCTTTGTGCATCATTTGTAGAAAATAATATAGATTGTATAGTGAATGTTTGGTGATCTGTGGTGGTGTTAAACATTTCTAAATTAGAGTGAATGTTTTGTGCTAGTACCAAGTTTTGGCTCCAATAAAACTATTTTTCCATCCACTTCTTCTAAAATATAACTGATCCCTAAAATAATTTCTTCCTACTCAACTCAAAATTTTGTTGCAGAACAACAATCTCCAACCCTCACCCTACTGTATGTATGATTTATAAACTTCAACTTAATGTTCCTTTGATGAGGGTCTAAAGGGAGGGTTGCCTATCCCATTACCCAGTCCAAATTTTTATACAAATCCCACTTCCCAACATCCAAATCCCATTCCCAAAAAGTTAGTCAAGCCTTGACTGGACATGCTTTTAAAGTCTTTCAAACATTTTCCTTTTCCCATTTTTTTCTTTTCCCATTTTTTTCTTTTCCCATTCCCAGTGGCCTCAATCCCATTTTCCCAGGGCAAAATCAAACAAATCCCAGGTCCCATTTTATCCCTTTAGTACCCTCTTCAGTGTTTCGTCAGTCAAGTGTCTAGATCAAGCAAGTTATCAAAACTTCCCGCGTGTCTTTTGCATTTCCTTTTTTTCCGTTTGTTCAAAGTGTTGCCAGTGATCAACTTGTCGATGTTAGCCATGGCAGTCGAGTAGTCCTTGTGATCAAACTGATGAGCGAGAATTGGTACCGTACTCGCCTCGAAGGTATCACAGGCTCTTGTCAGCTTCAATAGTGACCACATGTAGCTGTCTGGTATTTGACCCTTTAGTGCGATCATTTGAACTTCTGTGTAGAGTGCTTTTTGTGGTTCTGTAAAGTGAGAAACACTATTAACACGTCATCAACCCAGAGGAGGGGTGCTACCATACATATTGCTCGTGTTGAAAAAGACCCCTTGGGTGGCCGAGTCTCGTCCTGGTGGGTGTGGCAACAAAGGGTTATTATTCCTTAAAAGTGTCCTTAAAGATACCAACTCTAAATTATTGTGATATCGGAACTTTAATCATACTAAAAAACACCCTGGATGTACCGGCTTCAATGTTCACATGATTCTAAGTGGTACCATACTACCGATTTCACAAAGATACGACGAGCACTTTCTTTACGAGTTTCGCGTTTCCCCTGAGGGGGGAGGGGTGTGTCATGAAAAGTTACTAAAAACCTTTTCCAACGAAAACGTCTCGATCGCCAAAGGCTTTTTTTTTTTTTTTTTTTTTTTGCACTTTTTCCGCTAGCATTGCGCATATCTTAAAAGTTTCTTCAAAGCATAAAACGTACAAATTACAATGAATTACGATCCATCTTTAGGTGTTTCAGGCATCACGCGTTTATTTTAGCTGACGTATAACCGTTTTCACGGTTATACTCCCACCCCCTAACTTTAAAAGATCACTGCACCGGTGGAACAGTACCAGTATCCCTCTACATGTGATGTAATGACCAAATCCACAGACCACGTCATTCCCTTGGGCATTGTTTCTTTGTTTCTCGGTAGCGCTTGAGAAGAGCGTTAATACGGATGAGCCTCAAAGAATCGTATTCTCAAGGGAATTGATACGTGGTCTGAAATTCATGGGAAAACATTACGCCCAAGTGGATTTGGTTCATATAGCTATTTCAAAAGGTTGACGGGGCGAACGGCGAATGGTGATCGGCGATTGCACGACCGAAAGGATAACTGTGGAGCAATACATAAGAATATCTTCATATTCATTTCTTAAATACCTAAACAATACCTGCACCATTCAGCGAAGATCTTCAGCGGCAGCCATTCTTTAGGTATCTAAGAAATGAATCTGAAGAAATTCTTATTGCCCCACAGTTTCTTTTGGCCGTGCAATCGCCAACCACTGATCATCATTCGCCGTTCACTCCGTCAACCTTTTTTGAAATAGCTCTTATATTACCGTGATCAAGCGTAGGATACCGACAATCAAACTTCTTTTGTTCCTTTTGAAATATTCCCATCTTGACCAAGCTGCTGAGGACAGTAGATAAGACGTGACTAGGGGCACTCATTGTTTTAGTCATCCACACATTGATCGTCTCTTCTTTTTCACATTTGAGAATTCGATTGAATAGGCTTTCGTCCAAGAACGTGCCGGTGCGATTCCGGTCGATCACCTGAACCAAGAAATTAAAAAAATATAGAATATTACCAAAAAAGGGGAAAATAAATTCGAAATGGCAATCCAAACTGAATCCTTTTCGGGAGAAGCTCAAGTGGACATGCTTTGAACATTTGAAATTGAATAAACTTCGATCTATACTAGAAGGTTTTCAATGATGCGGCCGCCATCTTGATGGTAGGGCTAGAATGCACGGACGGACTAGGGCCAGTAAATGTTTAAAAAATAGCGGAACCAATGCTATAATACAAACCAAACTATCCTATCCTGATTAAGAAGTGGCAAGCGATTGCAAAGGCCATATTACTATTTGCCAATTCTGTCTGTCAGTTGAACCTAGGTATACTATACTCATCCTTGAAATTATGACAGGAATTTTTGGACTGCCCGCCAAGGTTTGGAAAACACTAAATTGCCGGCAGTTCCAGGTTTCTAAAAAGGCGGTTTCGATGCTATAAAGTTTAGACGCGATATTCTGCAGCTTTGCAGTGAGGTTTTTCAATAAATTCCCCCTTTTTTAAACTCGTTGAGTGTTGTAATTTTGCGTTCAAAATTTCAAGCCTTAGTGGTGTTGACTCCCGACGTTTTTTCGTTTGAGCTGAACTGAACAAAATGAATTCTGTAATAAGTATTGGACCTACTTTTACAATGATGTCTCTTGAAGTCGGAAAGATGGCCCGTGAAAGAAAAGACTCCTTTTCCGTGGTTTGAATCAATGTGATTTTCTCCAGAGCTAGCAGATCGAGTAGAACAGCGGCAGTCGCTATGACATGAAGCGCTTCGTCAACAGTTCGTCCAGGGACTTCGCCCGTCTTGGGATTCTGCCACAAGAGGCAAAAACCTTGAGACAACGTAAATCTTCTTCGTTGAAAGTCTTCTGGTTTAAAGCTACTAGACTCGATTATTTCCCTTACGAACATTGAAACATGTGGGACGAAATCAGTCATGGTAAAGGGTGATTTATATCCAAGAGTAAAGTCGCTTTGATGATCCAAAAATGATAAAACGATTTGGCGAAATTTTTTAAGCAGTTGCTGGTGTTGGCGACAATAGCCAGGAAATTGTGGACTGCCAGTGCGTCATTAGCTCAGCATGGCCTTTTTCTACAGCTTTCCCGTTAATGGTAACTCCTACGTACACGCATTAGTCGGGGAATAATGCATTGGCAGGTGTCGTTAGGCCTTGGTGATGAATGAATTCAATCTTGGTTTATTTCCATTTTCCTTCAATAGGAAAAGTGTTAAAGACAGGAAAGTCTTGAAGAATAATAAACTAGAAGTTGAACAGCACAGCGGGGGACTTATGTTTTCACAGCGTTTCGTGCTTCACGACAAACATCGACTGTTTTTTTTCTGTCGTTTTATCTCGCAACCCATGCATTTCCTTAATTCGGTAGCAAATCTTCAAAAACATCTTAGGGTGATCCCTTTGAGGAGAAATGCCATTTCCTTAAAACTCTGTATGGTTGTTTATTGAGCGGTGAGGTTTTTGAAACTGCAATAAAAAGAGGGGGTCACCATTCTTGTTTTCGCGCTACGTCACCTCAAAGTGTGGCAAATATGAAAAATAAAGCTACAACTGGGAGTCAAATAAAACCTCTCATTCCTAGCAAAACTAATACATTTTAATGAAATACCATCCCTAATCTTACTTCCGCTACGTAAATTAATCTTTGAACCCACTATCATCAGATTATGTAAGTGCGTGTACTCCAGTGGGGAGGCCAAAATCGAACCTCTTAGCTCTTCTCGCCACGAAATACATGTTCCAGAAATGTCATTTTCTTTATTTTTTTGTGAGTAGATAATCTATGCTATGATATTCTGACTTGAAATATAAAATAAAATATCAGGATCACCATTCTCGTTTTTGAGATATTTCATTAAAACTTTGCTGAAACGCGGCACAAAACAGACTCTGACAGAGGGGGGACTGGGGCGAGTATCTAAAAATACATTTTCACAGACACTTTGATTCGGTCATTTTGTCCTGTAAGAGTGGATTTCAAGCTAAACATCACGATAGGGATGGCATAATTTCCGATTCTATCATCTTGAATTTCGTAATGTTACGCGCAGAAAGCATGGATAACTCGATTGCTTGACAAATTTGTGGTCACGTGATCATGGCTCCCTCCTCGTACTACGCATGCGTACTCGGAGAAAATGGCGACGTGTATCAAAGCCATTTGATAAGTGAAAGCACACCTGAAAGTTTTCTGAGTACTTTTTAATCTCTCTATGCTCTTTGTGACCTAGAATGTGATATCAATGGCCGCCATGTTGGTTGAATTGACGTCAAACAAGATCACGGCCATTACGTCACACGAAAACCTGAAGTTTTGGGAATTTGTTAGCATTAATAAGCAAGAAAAGAAAACAGGATTAGGGAAAACTTTTAACAGCTATTATAAATCAGCTAATCATGTCAATCAGGTGCCCCTGCCTGTTCGCCCCGTACTATGGAAAATTCCATTGTGACCGGGAAATACGTCACAATACGTCACAACCAACCAACCAACTAACAACAGCAAAAAAAGGTAAGAATCAGTATGATACAGTAAGTACTATTTATAACAGAACGATAATACAGTTCAGGATCATCAGGATCTAATCGCCAGTCCATCCTATAGAGCATTTAAGTGTGACGTCAATCTTATGAAAAACGACTTCCTGGTCCAAAATGGGAAAAAAAAAAAAAAACCAGTTTTGTGAAGATTTTTCTTAAACTCTTTCTTCATGGCAGGAATTGTTGCACTGAATCCTTACTGTTACTGGTGGAAAATACATTGTGTATAACTTTTCTGGCTTTATTTTCGCTGCTTTTCTAAGGAAATGGATCGGGAAATACGTCACAACTTGAAAGCTCTTTAGGTACTATCGTCGTGTACCGTTTAACCAAGTGCGTTTCCGAACACCCGAGTGGGACTTTTTTGAGGATTTTGGTTGTCCTCACTTAATAAAAAATAAAGTGGTCCTGGCA
>JAAAQI020128824.1:0-13971 GCA_011800005.2 Stichodactyla mertensii | reverse complement strand
ATGCACTTTCCCGTTATTGTTTATCGGTGCGGTGCTAATGTCTGCACATTTTGCGGTAATGAACAGCAAAAGGTGTAGTTGTGCAAAATGACCCGGGAGCCTGCCCCTGGAGTAAAACCCTCAGTATACACGGACCTTTACTTATAATGCGTCTAAACATCAAACTGTCTGTCATAGTACGTGGAATGAGCGCATAACTGACGCACGCCAATGGTGCTTCCCACAACGGAAAACAAACCGACTAGTGTTTTAAAGCTTCAACGCAGCAAACAAAATAAAATATTTCTCAACATGAGAATGTAAAATTCGTATTTATCAACGCTTATGTAATGTCCTCAGTAAATCTCAAAACAAGTCCAAGCTATTACCTGAATTTGTTCTAGTCGCTGTTTTAGCACAGCCATGTCACCATCGACGATCTCTTCTGACACCAACGTTTCCTCAATTGCCGCCACCCCATCAAACAGTTCGTGCAGTTCCATTTGAGTGACAAAGTTATCATCATCATCATCATCATCCAGACCGTTTTCCAGATTTTCGGCCAGCTCTTCGTTGTCTTCTTCCCGCCCATCAACTCTGTCGTCATCAATAGGCGTATACAGTGATCTCAGCAACGCAAAGTTCTCCCTAAAATTTAAAATGTCACTTTCTGGTATTTCATTAGCGCCACGAGTCCGTTGCTGTATGAACTTTTCCAGGTCATTTTGTCTCAAAGAGGCACGCTTTTGTAATTGTTCCCATAACGTGTTGACGGCCTTTAGTCGTTCTTCTAAGATAATCATCAGGCTGCTGTTACCGTATAGAGGAAATTGTTCTGAAAGTGTATTCATGACGTCAATGCGTCCTTGCTGCCGAGACATTTCTATACATAATGCCTGAATAAAATCGAAAAAAAGCAGTTGAATAACAGTCAAGCCCTAGTCCACAAATACAGTCGTTCCCAAAAATGTTGTCCAAGTGAAAAGAGGTTTATACGACAATAAATGTCACGTGTCTCATTAAATATTCGATTTTCGCGCGCGCGGAACTAGGAATTCAAACGAGCACCATTACATGCATGTGCAGAAAATGCCGGCGGCGGTTTACAACGCCGTCATGTACTATTGTATCACATGCAAATTGAAAATTCCACGCAAGGAAATGGAATACTTAATGACTTTGTTGTCGTATAAACCTGTTTTCACTTGGACAACGTTTTTGGGAACGACTGTATACGCCTATTTCAAAAAAGGTTGTCGGAGCCAAAGGAGATAAACTATAGTCGATAGATCATTGCCAAGACGGAAAGGAATTATGGGCATACAAGTAAACACAAATAATCGAGGCCTTTGAAATGGTTTCGTCGACTACAAACAAGATTGAATATCTCAACACTTGACGAGAATTTGAAGAGAAATGATGAACTAAGTTAATAAAGCTATAATAGAATCAGTGGGAACTGTTTTTCAAATGGACCACTTTCCCCACAGTGATATCCGAATTTTCTGAGACACTTCAATATTAGTAACTGCTTAAGTTACTTATCTTTAACTGGGAAGATCACCCAATTCCCTTTCATTTCTATCCGCAGTTTAATCCATAGATTTCTATATTTCCCCACACCGATCAAACACAAAGCATTCAATCGAGACAGAAATGAGGATTACCTCGCACCTTCGATTTCATGCTTAGTGTTGAACAGTAAACCTCTGTATGGAAAGTGGTCAATAATGTTTATAATCTTACTTACCACATGTCTGGCCAGCTCGTCCTTCACGTTATCATCGATACATTGGCACGCTCTCATCATATCTTCAATGACACGCAATTTTTCCAGAAGCTTCTCAACTTCTACGACAAAAACATCCAAGCTCATTCCTTCCTCAAGAGGAACCTCGTACTCATCAAGTTCTCGAAGTCTGTTGAACGCACTGTCGAAGTATGGTGATTGATATGCCACTGAATCTCGTATGTGTGAGCTGATTAGCTGTTGAGGGGGCGAGTTCCTTGGACGTACCACGTGTCTACGTCTGGATATTTCATCAAGGATCTCCTGGGGTTCTTTGGTGTCAGAATCATATAAATCACCGCCGTTGAGTCCAGGAAATCGAAGTGAAATCGACGCTATTTGTTCAGTTTTATGGTCTTGTCTGTCATCTGAAACCCCTTGTTGCCTTGTTGGAAAGTATTTGGACAATTCCTGCGAATCTTTTGCCTCTTGAGGCTCATACGTATCGTGTTTCCAAACCGATGGCTTTTCCTGTTTGTAAGTTCCCGGAGGAAAGATAGACCCAGACAGGTCTTGCCCGTTTTGTAAAGTACCCTCATCTTCATGTTCCTTAGTCAAATGAGATCCAAAATCAAGATAGCTATCACTTTCGACGTCAATACTGGCTCCAATTGGCTCAGACCGTGATTCTATATTACTAGATTCGTGAGTATCTAGTTTTAGGTTCTCTCTCATCTCAGTGGAGTCTTTTGGTTTAGTATTATTGTTAGATGCTGAAGCTGGGTGAATCATAGATTCATGGCTACTACTTTCAATTCTTACCTCGCCCATTTCTGGCAACACGTGGTCGACTTTTTCATTTACTAACGAATTTGGTACATCAGACGGGACATTTTCGTTCTTGTCCTTAGGATCATTTAAACAAACACTTTCATTCGTTGCATTTGGTTTGAAATCGTCGCTAAATTTTTCCTCGCAAACATCCTCCTCCGGAAGTTTCTCAGATTGTGTACTTTCAAATTGTCTAACATCTTGCGCATGGTCAACAGCATCACCTAACTCGTCATTGAATGGGCTTTTAGTAGGCTCCTGATTAACGCCATCCTTAGTTTCTAGGTCTTCTTTCTCATTGACATCATCTTCATCATAATCTTCGGGACTCTCATTTTCTCCAGTCAGCGTTTTTTCTCTTGAAACGTCCCCGTTATCATTTGTACCCTCTATATAAGGTACCTGATCGCCATTTTCGTCCGTAAAAATTAAAACTGGTATGTCGATTTGGGAAGTTTTCTTTAAAACAATAGAACTACTGGAGCTTTCTTCATCGGCCTCTGGAGATTCATTAGACTGGGATGACTGTGAAGAGTCTGAATGATTTCTAAAGAGTTCTTCATACTCATTAGGAGAAACAGACATCCCACCAACCTTTTCTTCTATTTTTCCCATTTTCATTCCATTTACAACGGCATCGGAATCATGGCTTTCGGCATCATTGTTATGAGTCTCGTTCTTTTTCAATAAGCTTTCAAACGACTCCATTGAAGAGACTCCACTTTCATTGTCCATGTCTGAGTCAGCTGTGTTTTCACCGTTTTCTATTTTCCGTGACGACGATGGAGTTTCATTCTCGACAAGATTCAAGTCACTGAATGCTTTGTCGTCCTCTTTATTCATTAAACTAGCTTCTCTTCTAACGATAACTGTTTCTAAACTTGGATTTTCTATGCCGGGGTCAGTGAAATTAAGGACAGCGTCTTCGCGAAGAGTCTCGAAGTCCTCACTTAGTCTCTTGATGTCCTCCTTGATTTTTTCGTCTTCTTGGTCAGAACAAATCTCAACCAACTTTCCTTCACGCTCTTTTAAATCTTGGATTAGACTTCGGATGAAGGGAATCTCTATGCTGAGATCCTACAAGAAATCGAGACGTAAACAGAGGTGAGTAACGAAAGATTTCAACAACAACACACTGACTGACCTACTCATCTAAAGGCAGGTCACAAGAGACGCGACCAACAAAGCTTACCAGTATCGTATATCATTCTATTTAAAAAACAAAATTAAGAACCGAACTTACCCAGGAAAATGGTCTTGAGACATTTTCAAATGAATCAATTGATAAATTCCAGTAAAGTACTCATTGAATATTTAATGTAGTTTAGTGTTTTATAGTCCATCATATGCAGAAGCAAGTTATTAATATTAATGATTCTTTACAGCTTTAGTCACAAACCGAATGCTGAAGAAAAAGAAAAACGCTATACAATAAAAGGCCGGTATCACGTGGCGAGCCTTTTGTATTCACCAAAATATCAAGTGGTAGATCCAAGTATACCCAACGCTTTGCCTCTCTATCAAATCATATACAAATGTTATCAAAACAATAGGAAATGATGCATTGTTAACTACCCTATTGAACTTCAGGTTATTTAGAAAAAAGCAATCAATTATAAAGATAAACCTTCAAATACTTGGGTTTTTTTTTTAATGTCCTCGATATTTCCAGGATATAATATTGCCACTTTTTAGATATTTAAAATAATAGAACAATTCAACTATGCTCCGTTTAGTTATAGAAGCACGCAGGAAAGTGCGAAAGAAGTGTAGCGGGTAGAAACACGAGCCGCATACGAGTTAGGCTGCGTTTACCTGGCACCGGATAAGCTGTGTCCGGTACGAAATTGTACCGGTTCAATCTCTGTTTACACGGAACCGTGTTTATGTCAGCGGATTTGCCATTGGCGCAAGTCTAAAGCTAGTCCGGTCAAGCGTTACAGAACTAGTCCGGATCTCAGCAGGTCCGTGAAAACGAAAGGCCTAACTGGGCCAATTTTGAAATGGATTTAAATTCATCCGGTACCGTGTAAAGGCAGCCTTATTCTCCTCACTTCTTGAGTGATTTCGACTTTTCCTAAGCGCTTCTATAACTGAACTGAGCATAGCTGAAGCTGTTCTACTTTTATTTTAACAGAAAGAAAAACAAAAACGTTCTACTAACTTTTCTCCACGTTCTTCCGCCAACCTGAGCACACCGGCGTAACAAAGTAATTTTATTATAAGAGTGAATAGAATAAAAGGAAAATTGGCTACCAAAAATGCAGTGGATAATAAGATGTTTTTGTTCTCCCTATTTTTTGTTTTCTTTCCTTTTACTTTATGCTTGTTCTACTGATATATAAATCAATTCGAATAATCTGAGGTATGCCTAAGTGTAGCGGTCTTAAGAGCGGTTTTTGTATGAGTGGGGGACGTTACTGACGTGCACAGTATGCAGTAACACTGAAATCACGGCTTCCCATTGTTTCCCTTTGAATATTATCCAATCATCACACGTAGTTACGGTTACGGTAACAGCTAACAACTACCGCTACGAATTTATTGCTCTGTTTCCAACTCATAGGGATTCCACTCTAATGCAGTTCTTCGTCTTTGTTTTCATATATGCTTTTTCAATTGTTTGTCTTTTATCATTATTGATGCTTTCTTAAAAAATTAAAATGAATAAATTGAGCAATTCACCAGGCAGTTCAGATAACATCACTTTAGTTTTACCATTCAAAATAGACAAAACTAAGTTGCGTGACATATTACGATTACGATTACGTGACAGAATACAGACGAATGTTTCCCATGGATGTACAATAAATCAGTCTAAGAGTACAACAAAACTGAGGAATAAAAAAGATGAATGTGACTGGACTTAATTCGCTAGGTAAATAAATGACATCTTAATGGGAATACATGTATAATGTAAAATCATTATCACGTTGTCAAAGTGAATTCAATCTGTAAAAAATGTTTGAGGAAATTTAAAAACAAAATGAAATTATGTTTCAAAACACTAAGCCCATTTTTTCAATTGTTCAATAGTGTAAATATTAAGTTCAGATTTGAACAGCACCGGATGCTTTGAAAAGAGTCGATTCGTCGTTATGGAGATTCCCAAAAACACGTACACTTACTAAAGGAGGACCTTATAATTATGCACAAACCAAGTTAATCACTCGCATTGTGACTTGTACCGAAAAACAATGGGCACGTACAGAGTTTTTATACAAATAACACAGTTGAGACATCATTCTTTCTCAAAACAAGCTTATCCGAGTCGCTTGACAGAAAACAAAAACTATTCAGCCGTCCATACCTGCATTTTCTCGTGCCTTTCTCTCAAATCCGTCGATTTGATCCCTTGCAATTTCGACTTAAAATCCAAGACCCTCTCTTCGCAGTCTTTGAACGCGACCTCGAACTCTGCCATGTGATAGTAACGATCTCCTACGTCCTTCTCTTTCTGAGATACTAGCAACTGTATTCGATCAAGGCTGTCTTGTACCGTGTTTATCTTTTCTCTCAGGATATCTCCCTCCATTGAATCCTCCAACAAGTCGATAAGACGAAATCCTTGATTACGAGTGCTCTCAAAGTCAGTCGCTCTGATCTCGACTTCTTCGCTTACCGCCTGAAAGCAAAAATTGTGGTTAAAGACTTCGCTGTCTGCCATAGCGTGTCCAATATTATAAATCCCCCTTCGCGATATCAATAAGAAACTTCATGTTTTTCTACTTTACAAGCCGGTCAAGTCATTTTGTCTTAATCATAAACCAAACTCCGATATTAAATTTCACAAAGTCCCAACAGGTTTGGTTATTTACAAACTCTAGGTAACCATCATTCATAAACTACTTAACAGAGCGTGCGTAAAGACACATTTAGAGCCAGAAGGCACGGGGAGATTGTCAATGAAGATGAATATATTAAAACTAGAGTTGAATTTTAATTTATACAGCGGGATAAAAACGCCTTCTTATTGAAGCTGAGCCTCGGAAAATAAGTTTATTATTGAGTTTCAAGCAGGTTGGCCTGAGGATAGCACACGAGAAATTATAATCCAACCAAATTTCCATGAATTGTTTTTGATAAATAAAATATAATCCTGGGGGAAAAACTGTTCAATATTGTCTTTCCCATTCAGTCTTTTTGTGAACGTGGTTTGTTTACCTTGTCGGAGCACAAAATTTTTCAAAATGCAAATTCACTTTATTCAGATAGACTCACTTTTTTCGATACGATTAACACTTGATCAGACTTTTTCCTTTATAAGCTTAACATTCTAAATATTTTGAAATACAATCCTGCCAACACTAGAACATATTAACCGCATATCCATGTTTCAAGACATGTCATTCCGAATACTGTATCTCATTAGATTTTGGCAGAAAAGTCGGTTAAACTCGATCAATTTGATCCTTTTTTGTGATTGGTTGTTTGGCTCTGACGTATGCCTATTAATAGCAGTTCACCTGCCATTTGAACTGAAAGAAAGTCAAATATTGGGAACTAAAATGATTTATGAATTACATTAGGCGACTAATACAACAAAAATCAAAACCTGAATTCCCTATGATTGATCTAATTGTACTGATTTTTAGAATGTAATTCTAAAGAAATATTTTCTTAAAACAATAAATCGTACTTTCTTTTCACGGTCGACAAATAAATTACTCAAAATTTTAAAATTCGTCTGAAATTAAAAACATTTAAAAATACTCGCATTCAATCAATATGAAATTAAGTAAAATTGAAACGAAAAATTTCGGTAAAATAGAAATTAAGAATAATATGGATATACTGATGGAAAATAAAAACAAAATCTGTTGAATGAATCCGACAGTGGCAAGTCTTGCCTTTCATTTTGGGTTTTTTTTTTTTACCATCATATGAACGACCGGTTTATCAATCTGGGCGCTACAGAATCGATTTTAAATCACCTTGTATCAGAATCTTTTTTGTAAAGGAATATTTTTTTATGCAAGATCCCAGTTTTTTACCTAAAAGTTCTCTCATTTCACTTAAATTGAATCACTGCATCTCTTGTTCATTTTCATTGGCAATTATTTTCCCAATTTTGTCCAGATTATGTTTTCTTGAGCTAATACCAGTTATTATCAATCTATGGATGCACTGGCCAAGAAGTCCTAATATTCTTTCACAGAACAGCGAAACCGAATCCTGTATAAAAGAAATATGATTTGACCAAAATACTAACCTTGAGTTTGGCAATATCAAGATCTTCGCCATCAGGCTGGCATGTTGTTTCTACCAGAGCTTCGTTTTTTGACAGCCAATCAGAAGCAGCCAATAACCCAGAATTGAAATCCTGCCATTCTATAGAATTCTTGACAAGTTCCTGTTTGCGCTTCTGTAGTCGATCACGGACTCTCAAATATTCAATATCTAGACTTTGCAGGCGATTCTCGATGGTTTCTTGGTCATCTGGTGGCATTAGTTTGATTATGCGTCTGGACTTGGCTTTGACCGTGCTAATGATGGCCTCTTGAAGCTCTAAGTTGTCTCGTAGCATCTGCGAGAACAAAGAATAAAGGACTGTTAACACGCCTAAAGGGAGGCACGGCTATTGAACTGAATGCTATTTATAAACTTGTACACTAGGTGCGGTTTGAAAAAGAGTAAGAATATGCTAAATTAGTCTGTTATTCTGTTCTCCCAGCTGTGAGAAAGAGTTCTATGCCCAACCAATTTTAAAATAAGAGCAAACTTTATATTAAATTATTTCGGATTTGTCTTAGAAGGGGACTGGTGCAAATAGGTGGGGGGGTCAAGTGGTAAATTTAGAGGAAGGGTCACCAAAATTAAAAACTCAAAATGCATCATTACCCCCTCTAATCAATGACCTGTCCCTAAGATGCGTTATTAAACAAACAAAGAATCTAGTCTGAAATGGGAAACCATTACGCCCAACAGGTAGATTTGGTCTGTTCGCGATATAGGCAATGCAAAAAAACAAAGCACTGGCAATTAACTATACAACAATATGTCATCAAAAAAGACACCATTAATCTTGAATTCATCTGATAAATACTGAATCAAGTAGATACTAGCAACTAGGTTAACAAGGCTGACAGCTCAATAGACTAGATAAGTAATCGATTACGAGTCTCTTAATATCAAAACGGTTGCCATAGCAATAGGTCAAATCGATGCATCCTCAAATGATTTATTACAAATTTAATTCAGTCTCTTTTTTTCCTGATTCTATAACCCGTAATTATTGATCAAATATACAACTTCTAATTTCTACTATCAAAGATTACGATGGGCTCTTTTTGTCTTTTTTTCATCTTTTTTAAAGTCTGTTTTCCATAACAATTTTTTTCTTTTCTTTGTTTTTTTGTTTTTTCTTTCTGTGTGTCCTCTTTCCCATTTCATAAACTATTTTTTTGCTTCTCGCTTATTTCCTAATTCCATAAGTTTACATCACTGTAACTTCAACTTCTTTATCTGGGATAAAAGAAAAAAATTCTTCATAGAATCTATCTTTTTTTAAGTTTTTTCATAAATTAAAATGCTTGTAATTCCTTAAGGATGTATCATTATTTCTCAAACTTTCAGATTCTACTCTGACAAACGTGTTCTTTCAAATTATAAAAAAAATCTCATTTTATTTTATTTATTTTACTTAACCTTGCCTTAGGAAGATATGAGCAAACTGTGATTTTAGGGTGAACAGTATGAATTCTTAATCTCTGCGACCCCACGAGACTAAAACGTTACGATGAAACTTTAAAAACAACAAGTTATAGGACTGAGGAGGCTACGACTACTATTAAATTTAATACAAATTGTTCTCTTATCCATCTTGAAAATTGTAATCATTATACTAAAGATCTGCAGCCATTATGAAAGAGGTTAATAACTTACCATGTGAGAACTTTGTAGCTCATCTATGTGACCTTGATTGACGTAAAGGTCTAGCGACTTGTCCATCATAATCAGGTTCTGGAAACACGATTCGATCTCTGCTTGATATTCTTGCCATTTCCATAGTGTGTCTTCGAATTCTTCCTGTTTCTCTGCTACTTCACCTTCCAAGTGATCACATCTTTGTACAAGGCTTGCCAACTGCTTCTCGAGAATCTAAGGAGTGTTGATGGTAAATATTACATGAACATGGTAGTGCATCATCGTATGTTCTACCATGGGTTTGGCACGGCAGCCATGTTGCATGGCAGAAACAATAAAATCGTTTTACATGAGAAGGAATTCAATCCCTTGGGGGAAAGAGATTCTATTGTTCTGCCATGCACCATGGCTGCCGTCACGTGGTCGTGCAAAACCTCTATACTACGACACCCCCTCCCCCGATGAACTAGCTATATAAAGGGCTATAAAATAAAAAGGTGTAAGAAGTCCAATAATCTGTTCTTAGAGCGCTGACCATTTTGAATTTCGTGAATTTGACAAGCGTACCCTCCTCAATGCTGAATATTGCAAGTGCTTTTTGGGAGAGAATTCATGAAAAGTGTTCGCATGAAAAGCACTGAATACGCCCCCGGTTCTACATCTTAGTGTACGTCCAAGGAACTTTTACCAAGAAAATTGGTAATTTACACAAAAACAATGGGAAGCCATCTTAGTGCTACGGAATACAGTGCTGTGTACGTGCTATAATTCGTACCGTACGCTTTCCACTTATAAAAAATACTAACCCACAAACAAACCTGAGCAGAGATCTGATGTGTCTGCTTAAGTATAAACGTACCTCTCGTTCCTTGGCAGGTGAGCTGCTCAATATTTCCTGACATCGACTGCTCAGGTTATCAACAGAACCGTGCAGAGACGACACTTCCGTGCTTAAGACCTGAAACAAGACGATCAAAACACTTCATCCTTATTTACAATTTGCTGCGTTCAACACGGTAAGTGAAACACAGACAGTGACGTAGATGATCTTTACAAACCATTACAATTTTAAGGATTATGTTCAATTAAATTAATGGAAGATACAGGAACTGCTATCTAATCTTGTCAATTCAGTCAATTTGCAATTCCACTTCAGACAAGGCCAAAAGCTTAGCTTCATATTAACGTAAACCTAACAAAAGCGACCAGAGAATGTTTTCACGTACTAGTTTTAATTAAATTTTTAAAACGTACCTCGTAGTTTTCACGCAAGTTTTCAACTTTTCCATTCACAAGGCTAACACATTTTAAATCTTCCGTAGAACTCTGTAGTTCGTTGAGTTTCTCTGATACTCCGAGTATTTCAGTCTCTATTTGTTCAACCTCCTCGGATTTCGCTTCGAGAAGACAAATGTTGTCAGTTATCGAAGAGCGCAGTGCATCCCATCTTTCTTTAAGGTTGGCAACTTCGGCTTGGACTTCGACGCTGTTCTCTTGCGAGCACGGTTCCATCATCACAAACAACCTCCCCTTTTCGCAGGCTGTCTCAAGCATAGCCATTTTTTCCTCGAATGCGACTTGAAGTTCCTGACAAGAAAGCATAGAATTCGTGACATGTTTATATACCATCTACGTGAATTCGCCTCGGCATGACTTTGATTTTTGTCGGGTGAATTATTACAAGGTTAAATTAATTCGTTGAACAAACATGAAATATTTACAGCTTTAAGACCGAAAAAATGACCTTAGCTAATGGAGAGTTTGGCAGTGCATTTTCAAAAAGCTTTAAAATTGTTTCCTTGTTATAACACGAACTAAATCAAACCGATAAGAGACGCATTTTTAACATTCTTCACTCAAAACCGCCCAGTCAAACATAAGTACGCTTTAAGTACAAGGCAGATTGTCTGCCGTCAAACTCAGTTATGGCACAAACATAAACACATTTTGCCTGAGATTTCTTTGCTTTTTAAAAGCATCTTCGCAATGTTTTGTCAACTTTCAATAATATAAATCGCAAAAGCATTTCATAATACTATGACAATTAAAATGTACAGTTTAATTCTAGAAAACAATTAACACTATAATAACTTAGTATATCTATATAATTCGCATGAGACATTAACTCAAAAATAACTTGACCAAAAGAGACGAAAAAGTGTTGAAATATATCGCCAATCACAGGCCTCATTCACACTTGGAACCTAATGGAGCTTTCAAGTTGTGACGTATCTCAGGTCCATTTTCGACGAAAATCCGGTAAAACAAAGCCAAAAACACTAAACTAACTCTGATATCTACAAACAATACAAATTTTGTAGGACAACTCTTGCTCTAAGGAAAATCCTAGGAAAAATCATCCCAGAAATGTTTTTCATTTTGGACCCGCGGGAAGTCAATTTTTTATACCAGTCACGTCACACATAAGCTTTAACTTTGCAGAAACCAGTTTAACCGGTTTCACTAGTTTTAAGTTAAAGCAACTACGTCGGGTTTTCAAGAACAGGCTCTTCATATTAATTTAAGTCTTCGATCATGAGAATAACAAGTGAGAATGTTGATATAAAAGCAAGACTATAAACATGTTGAATACGATTAACAACTACATCGGGAATCGCTACTGAAATGATAACAAGAAAAAATCGGAGTTAAGGTAACTGCAATGGCGACCTTACAGGAAACGTTTGACATATGAATACAGTGTATCCATATTTGGTGTTTGAGATTAAATCAATATTTCAATATTTCTCATCTTCGTGTATTTGAAAATCTCATCTCTTAAGAAAAGGTATATTAAGCATGAACTAATTGACTGCTAAATTGATTTCCTGCCGTTCAAGGTCTAGAAAGGACTGTCATGATATGATGGCTACAGGACTATAGATCATTCAAAAGAGCAAGTCAGATTGAGTTTGTAAATTACTTCACTAAAAATACACAGAACGTGATATGACGATGCATAGGAACAAATCAATATTGTCAAGTGGTTCACTCATTTTGGAATACTGGTTTTGTTTGGTCATAGAGGATCAAGGACGTTGCTTCACGTATACTAAAGATGGATTAATAAATGCCAAAGAAGCTTAGAATGGCCACATCAAACATCATAAAGAACATTGTTCTTAAGTCAATTGGAGTCTTCTCGACTTTTTTGAAGTAAGAATGAAAGACAAGTACCTTTAATTAAGCTATATTACAAGGGCTGTTTTATATTTGTCAAAGAGACTACAGAAATTAATATTCAAGTAGAAAAAGTTGATTTCTCTTTCTTGGCATCCAGAAACAAAGGGTTTTGTTTGCCACGGAACTGAATGCAATGTTTCTGTAATACTGTAATTCGTTCCGACAAACAGAAGAACACAAACAGAAAAAACAAATCATCTTAGGGTGAACGTACGAAGAAATAGCGCGTTATTAATGTAGTTTGTAATTCACCAAAAGTGCAACGAACATGGTACTTGAGGGAAGGAAAAGCATAAATAATTGATTATAGGAGTCATTCGAATAAAGTCAATAAACTCACCTTTAAACGAGCGGTCTTTTGCCCAGAATCGTGGTTCAGGTGATTTCCATTCAACTCACCCTCGGCATTTGCTAAAAAAGCTTTCATTTCGTTGACAGTTGCCTGGTACTGTGCGCGAAATGACAAAGTCGCCTGAAGATTCTCTTTCACAGAAGCTCCTTCGCTGTACGATTCCTTCGACTGACGGACTGAGTCAGCCACATCTCCAGGGCCTGTGGTTAGCTTCGATTCGTCTTTCTCCACCGCCGCCATCAGAGATTTGAGGATTTCCAACCTATCATCCAAGCGCTGAGGATATAATAAAAACAGAGACAGCTGTTTGAGTGACTTCGTATAATGCATATGATTATAGGATTTTCATTAGCGACACAACATCACATGGCTATTTCGGGAACAAATGCGGGATTAATTCCTTTCAAGAATATTCATCTTGGGATGCATAACCAAAACAGGATGCAAATTGAAAATTTCCTTAAATTTGGATGAAACATGAATTGAATTGAATTAAAATATTGAATTAAAACACATCTCTGAAATCTTCTTGTTTATATCTTTTTAGTATTTTTCATTTATTTCTTTGGGTTTTTAACTTTTTTATAACTAAAACATTTTAATTACAAAAAAAAAAAAAAAAAAAAGAGATCACTTTAGATACGGCCAAAACACTGAAATGTGAACACAAAACGAGACAAACGCAACTTGCATTTTGATATTTTTAGGTCCTGTATCAATAAAATGAAACAAAGGCGCGCTGGAATACGCCTTAACTTTTTGTTTACGTGTATAGGTTGCTTGGATATAATTGGCGTTAATAATCAAGAAAGATTTTTTCCTTAAAATGCTAAGATAACAAGTAAAAATTATCCGTCCAATCAATTTTAGTATCCTAAAAATGTCACATGATGATCACGTGATAGCGTATTCTTTAAATAATTGCATATAAATATATTATTATATAGACATGGGTGAGATACTGGAAAATAAGCCATTCGTAAACATGATACGAAACTACATCCGGGAACCCAGTGACATATTTTCCATA
>JAAAQI020128813.1:0-13971 GCA_011800005.2 Stichodactyla mertensii | reverse complement strand
TGCCGCGCCTTGACCGTGTCCGCGCCGTGTTCGTGCCGCGACTTTTTCACAGTCATACGAAATCTGCTCTATGTTGTGTCATGATGTGTCGTGTGGTGCCGTGACGTGTCGTGTCGTGTCGTGCCGTGATCGTGACGTGACGTGACGTGTCGTGTCGTGTGGTGCCGCGGATGTGACGTGACGTGCCGTACCGTGACCGTGATGGTATCACGACCCAGCATTTTGATTGGATGGACCACAAATTTGCGCGCCCTTATTGGCTCAGTAAACGATGTCCGTACCGTTTCCGTGCGTTACAACTTACTTATCAAAAGTCAAAGTCAACATTTTAAAAAATTCCTTTCAGTAGTCAAATGCCAGTAGTCGTGCAATATAACTCCATCAAAAATATCCAAAATAAAATAGAGAACATATATCCTAAAACCAAAATATCCTTACCTTCTGTTGATACAAAATCTAGTGTTCCTAAAAAGAAAAACAATTCTCACTGTTAATATTCACAAGTGAATAACTTTCTTTCAACTTTGAGATTTTTCTTTACCTTTTTTGTCGGGTATTTGCGCCGAGACAATCGATTTATCATAAGCAACAGCAGCATCTTGTTCAGCTGCATCAGGATCAAACCTGTTCATGAGCCCTTGAAGTCTTTCATCTTCTGCGTCCTTCACTTCCATGTCTTTAATATCATCCTTCGAAAATCCCGGTTTAGATTCAGCCTCATCTAAAAATCTTCCCATATCACTCGATCCTTGCTCCGATTCCGAATTCCGTTCCAATCCGGGTTCAACATTTCCTTCAGGGCTTTCATTGCCAGTGATTGGTTCTATGTTTTTATTGGAGAAACGAATAGGCGGAGATTCGTCGTATAGGGTCTCTGAAGGATCATCTGGATTAGCTGTTCTTATGTGATAATCAAAGTTTGTTGCTTTATACTCTGGGCTTTCACTCATCACCTGTTCCTCCAGCGTCATTTCTCGGAACCTGCTATTCGTACTCCCAGCAACTTTTCCCTCACCTTTCTTTGTCTTCTGTGGCTGTTTCGGATCGTCATTGACAGGCATGGTTTGCGCATGCGCGACGTTTTTGGACCCCGTCTGGGCATGCGCTGTCGATTGCGAGCTTTGACTGTTAGAGGAGGGCCTGTTCTGAGCGTAAGCTGTGCTTGGTTGGCCAGATGGGGAATTGGACTGCGCCTGCGCATATGTTTGTTGTTCTGGTGAGGCTGCCGCTGACGCTACTGCGTATCCAGTTTGTTGAGTCGAGGAGGACTGGGTTTGCACATATGTATTTCCGCCTTGGGCATAAGCTGTGCTCTGCGGATTGGAATTATCTCCAACTTGAGCGTGCGCATAACTTGGTTGCTGTCCAGCGGCGTTTCCTGCTTGTGCATTGGCTGCTTCCTTTCCTTGACCAGTCTGAGCATGCGCATAATTTTGAGGCTGTCCACAGGCATTCCCGGGTTGACATGGTTTGGTTTTAGTTCCAGTAGTCTTCTCTGGATAGTCGTGATTTTCGTCTTTTGTTTTCTTTTTCTTTTTGGTGACTTTCGTTCTCTCTTCAGATAAAAATATAGCAATTAAGTTATTACAAACTGTCAAATTAACGCCGAAGATAATTGATCTTGATATTTCTTTACTTAAACCGTGTTAATATAGCAATACTTTTTGTCTATAAATATTTACTTACTGCAGAAGTTACAAGTACTTCCGCAGAATCTTCTCATTTCTTTCTCCTTTTTCTGGCAATATCCCTGGGCCTTCCATTCAGGACAGCTGAATTCGTAGGTAGGAGAATCTCGGCAAACTTTGGGGAGTAATTGAAATTCTACATAAGCTGTATTTTCACTACTCTGTCACCACATTTTACCTCGGGCACATCCTCCTAGGGCCCTATCTAAAGTCTTAGTTTGTACCGACGTTTTGGCAGCACAGCTCAAGAGAATTCAGAAGACTTACCAATTTCTGTCCATCATTCACTGAATTGTAGTTCATTTTCACTTATTGAGCAGATATTTAGAAGATCTCTTACCTTCGTTGTAGGCATATTTGATCCCGTCATTTGCTCTCTCAGATTGCAGCACGACGCTTGGTAAAGCTGTGGATTTACAATCGATAAAAGGTTACAAAAGTAGGTAACCTATTATATATCGTCGGTGTTGAAAGCTGATGAATAAACCTGCTTCACCAAGTGTAGACCCCTCTCCCCTCCCCCTCGAATTTTGTGACATTATTAGCAAAAACAAGATGGCGAAATGCTAATAGGCGGAACAGAGCAGAAAAACGACAAGGCCGCTACTTTCACGATTTTTTAAATTGGAGGTGATACGCCAAAACTATAAGCGTTTCATTTGTTTCACTGTTGCTCCAAACTGAGGACAAAATCTTGTTGAACTAGAGTAAAGCTACTTGGAGATATTCACGAAAATGTCAGTTTTTCTGCTGATCAAAATATCACCTCTCCCAAAGTACAAGGCATTATATCTCAAAATCGTATTCACTGAATTTTGGTCACATTTGATATTTTGTTCTTTGGCCCCAAAAGAGCGTGTTTACAAAATATTGAGCTTAAATACGGATAGATGTCCTAATAAGGAAAGAAACAAAAAGGTTTGTCTGCTCTGTCAATTGGCGGGGAATTATACCATTTGAAAATATTTATATTACCACAATAACCGCATGTGGACTTGCAGTGTTGCTTCATGAAACCAGTGTAGAGTACACTGTTACAATACCCTTTGCTCTGCCAAAGTGCACATCTTTCGCCATTGTCTTTACAACCTAAATAACCAGAATAAATCGTATAGGTATATCCTGGATGAATTTGATTTATCATCGATGCCAGAAGACTTCTGTCGATAATATAACTCAAAGACAAATGGGCCCATTCAGCTGGTGCGTAATATTTTCCTGTTTCAGTTCTCGTGTCATCCTCTTGGGAATAAGATTCTTTGTTTGAGGTTCATCCATATTAATGTATCTTCTCAAGCGTTACCATTAAACAAAGGAAAAATCCCCAAGGAAATGACACGTGGTCTGGAATGGCAGAAACTTCACGTCCAAGCTGAACGGGTCATTTAAGGGGGAAAATTGAATTCTAGGAAAATTCACCTACTTTGGGTGATTGATGATCCTGGATGAGCATGCTCCACTATAGGAGTGTCGTGAATTTCTTGTACGTGGGGAATGCCAGTGGATTGTGGCTCTACAGCCATGTTTGTTTCAGACCCAGAAGGCGTTAGATTCTGTTTTTCGCGCTCTTTTTGGAGAGTAATTATTAGCTCTGGGTGTTCTTGTTGACTGGACTCCGAGGTATGTTCTCCTGTATTGTGTTGGGTAACTAGCGGTGTCCTATTGCTGTGCGACTGTGCCTCTGAATGCAATGGACGAAGGTCTTGTGCCTGTTGAGGCGTATTTGCAATCTTAATGTGTCCATTTTGGCTAATTGACGTAAAAGAAGGTCTTCCTTCGCTCTGGTGATGTATACCCGATGTTGCCGCACTCTCTGACTGTGCCTCTGCAGACGGCCGATGGCTTCCTATTGTCGAAGCTCCCATCACAACATGCTGCGTTGTTGGAGACTCAGGTCTGTCAACCTTTATATTATTGAGTTGTACGTGGTGGTTGTCTGGTACAAGCCCATTAGGTTCACTTAAATGTTCTATCTGGTGGCTAGGTGTCATTTCAGGAATGCCTACAGATATGGGTTGACGCGTCGCCTGTTTTTCGGTGTTTCCTTGAAGAGCTGATTCGTGTGATTCATGATTCGTATCAACAACAGACCCCAAAGCATAAGCTCCTTGAGAAGTCGTTTCCGAAGGACGCTTAGACGATAGAGAAATATGGTTGATTTTTAATGTTGAATTTGGAGAATCCAATCCCAGCGCGTGGTTGATTTTTGAAATTAACTTTGTAAAAGGCAACAACAGTTTGGCTTTGATTTGTTTTGAATGATTCTCTCGGCTTTGATTGGATGCTGAATGTAGTTGGTCTTGCATTGCTCGCCCTTTTTCAGTCATAATAGTACCAGAATGTAAAGGATTTTGTGAATCAACTGCCTCCTTATGATGCGTTGCTCCTCCTGAAAGACCAAAAGATGGTTTTTCATAGACTGAAACACCCTCTTTGCCCACTTTATTTGCTCGCAGCTCATTCTGAAATGATCCAGGCTCTGTTAACAAAACTTTGTATTGGTTTTGATTTTCTTTTTGAAGTGGCCCTTTGTTGCCTTCATAATTATTTGGTTGATACTCGTTTTCTGGGCCTTCAATTGGGCCCATTGACACATGAAGACCCGGTTGAATTTCGTTCCCTGAGGAGGTTTTCGGTTGATTTACGTTCTCTGGCACATTCAGATCTATCGAGTTGTATGTTTGTTTTTCGGATGATTCACTTGAGTCTGTTGAGCCATACGGCTTATTTTCTTCATTTTCAGAACTACTGGACTCTTTTTCGTTGTCCGATGACCCGCCCTGATCTATCGAACCACTCGGCTCATTCTCGTTATCTTTCGTACCACTCGGTTGCTTTTCGCCTCCAGGTTTATTTTCGCTCTCTTTTGGACCGCCTGATTTGCTTTCATTTCGAAATTTAATTCCTGATTGTTCTTTACCCTCTGAGGATTCTTTTTGTTCTTTTTCTTTTGAAGAACCAGAAGGTTGCTCTTGAGACGATTCTGCTGGCTGCTCCTCACTTTGGGAAGATTCTTGTGGCTTTTCCTCTTTGGGTCCTACTTGCTGACCTTCTTTCTCTTTGGATCCTTCTTCTTGACCTTCTTTCTCTGTGGGTCCTTCTTGCTGGCCTTCTTTCTCTTTGGGTCCTTCTTCTTGACCTTCTTTCTCTTTAGGTCCTTCTTTCTGACCTTCTTTCTCTTTAGGTCCTTCTTTCTGACCTTCTTTCTCTTTAGGTCCTTCTTCTTTACCTTCCTTCTCTTTGGGTCCTTCTTTCTGACCTTCTTTATCTTTGGGTCCTTCTTCTTGACCTTTCTCTTTGGGACCTTCTTCTTGACCTTTCTCTTTGGGTCCTTCTTCTTGACCTTCTTTCTCTTTGGGTTCTTCTTTCTGACCTTCTTTCTCTTTAGGTCCTCCTTCTTGCTGACCTTCTTTCTCTGTGGGTCCTTCTTGCTGACCTTCTTTCTCTTTGGGTTCTTTCTGACCTTCTTTATCTTTAGGTCCTTCTTCTTGACCTTCTTTATCTTTAGGTCCTTCTTTCTGACCTTCTTTATCTTTAGGTCTTTCTTCTTGACCTTCTTTATCTTTAGGTCCTTCTTCTTGACCTTCTTTATCTTTGGGTCCTTCTTCTTGGCCTTCTTTCTCTTTGGATCCTTCTTTCTGACCTTTCTCCTTAGGTCCTTCTTCTTGACCTTTCTCTTTGGGTCCTTCTTGCTGACCTTCTTTCTCTTTGGGTCCTTCTTGCTGACCTTCTTTCTCTTTGGGTCCTTCTTGCTGACCTTCTTTCTCTTTGGGTCCTTCTTTCTGACCTTCTTTCTCTTTGGGTCCTTCTTCTTGCTGACCTTCTTTCTCTTTGGGTCCTTCTTGCTGACCTTCCTTCTCTTTGGGTCCTTCTTGCTGACCTTCCTTCTCTTTGGGTCCTTCTTGCTGACCTTCTTTCTCTTTGGGTCCTTCTTCTTGCTGACCTTCTTTCTCTTTGGGTCCTTCTTCTTGCTGACCTTCTTTCTCTTTAGTTCCTTCTTCTTGACCTTCATTCTGAGAGGGTTCTTTTTCTTTTTCATTTTTCGAAGGGTCACCAGATGGCTTTCCATTTTCCTCCGATCCACTCGGCAACTTTTCGCTCTCCGCGGATCCTTCTGGTCGCTCTCCACCAGAGTTTAAACCTTCCGGTTTTTCTCCATTTTTATTTTCTTCAGACTTTTCTTTGTTTTCTTTAGGATTTGATGGTTTCTGTTTTGACGTTTTATTCATCATCTCGGCCTCTTTCAGTAATGTAATCAATGAAGGCCTTTTTAAGAGTTCTGGTTGAAAATTTGTCCCTTCGTTTTCAGATTTCTCATTATCTTGTTTAAGTTCTTTTTCTGTAGAACTATCAACTGAAGGCGGAACATTTTGAGGGTTGGAAATAGGAAGCTGTGGAGAAGAGCCCCCACTCATCATATCGCTACCAGAATCTTGTGGTCCTCCCATGACTATAGTTGTATCTGTTTGATAGACAAAAGGGCTTCTGACCGTGTATTCTCCAGAAGATTGATAAGGTCCCTTCACTGGGCGTCCATCCACTGTAATGCTAGCACCATTGGACGAACCATCTTGTGGCATGCTCATTTGCTGGGGCTGTGTTTGAATGACGCTGGAGGACCCATCTTGTGGAGTGCCACCACTTGCTTGGCCTTGTGGTGATTGATTTTGTGGCAAGTTCATTATACCATCAGTATTATTTTGAGGTGGTTCTTTTGAATCGGTTCCACCTCCTTTGTCCTTATCTTCATCAGTAGGTTCTTCCGGTAACGATGGAGTCAATGGTATATTATTAGTTTCTTGAGAACCTTCTGACGATGGCTTTTTATCTGGTGACTTATTTCCATTTTTGTCCGACAAGGTGAGTGCACTCTGCTGTACCTGATTATCTGTAAGTACTCCCATTGACGAAGGCAATTTCACTCCATTTAGGATTTTCTGCTGTTGTACAGGTTTAGGAGTATTATCAAAATGTTGCTCTGGTTTACCACTGAAGACCACGTTTCCCTGTGGCATAGATCCCTGGACTTGACTTTGTTGAGAATATCCAAATTCTTGGCCATACGGTTGTTCTTGAACTGTCTGTATTGGATCCTGCTGTTGCCCATAACCATAACTTTGATTGGGATTTTGAGGTAACCCATCGCTCGGCATTTGGCCATACGGATATTGCTGATAAGAAGGATAACTACTTTGTGCTTGGACAAGAGGAGAATTTTGTTGTAGCGGATAGGATGGCCTAGTTTGATAATATGGATGACCAGTATTTGCAGGAGGATACCTCTGATACTGGTTGTTATTTTCGTTTACAAATGTAGGTCTATTAAGCCCTGGTTCTTCATTAAAATAGCCTGGATGGTCATCCTCTTCGAGGTTTGTCACTGAATCGAAAGGACTATCGTGAATCATGTCTGGTAGTTCTCCCGCCAAAGTCATTTCGTTGTCTGGATGTGTGGTAAGCGTCTTTGGTAAAGCCAAAAGGTCATGATGGTCCTGTGGCTTTGTTTCCTCGTTTTTGAAGTTAGATTTACTGGAATCTACCGAAGGTATCTTCCTTGGAGTTATTATCGGTTGGAGTGCAGGTTCTTTCCCATCCTTAAAATATGCAGAATCAGCAGAACCATCTTTTTCTTCAAAGGCATCAACCAAAGACTGCAAGCTGTTTTTCTTCCTCTCCAAAAACCTACCAGATTCCTTGTCAGGTTCTTCACCTGTGTATTTCTTCCGGTAATCGTAGAGTCCCCCGGGACCAGAATTCATTGCATGTGTAATTGGATCATCGTATAATGGTGAAGCGGGTGGCACATATGGTCCTCCAAACCAATCACCTCCCGGATGTAAGCGCACTGGCGGAAGGTAGTTATTAAGATGGTTGCCATGATTTGCTGTAGTTTGGGCCGTTTTGTTGACTTGTGTATCGTTAGATGGATTTTGATCGTAGTTATCAGGCCATATTTCTTGGTGATGGTGATAGTCATCGCCGTATTGATACCCATGCAACTCTCCAACATCGTGGACCACATCTCCTTCGCTAGAAGTACTGCCTTCGCTAACGGGTGGCTCGTCATTACCTTCCAGACCATTTAACGCATATAGTGAATCGTCTTCTCCATGAGAATGGACTTTTTCTTTCATTTCTTTTTCCTTCTTACCCTTCACGTGTTCATCCCAAAGTGCTGTTACCTTCTCGTGTATATCTTTCACAATGTCTTCACTTTTGTTCTCTGGAAACGACAACGGTGTTCCTACCATCGTGATTGTAGCGGGTCGTGCTCCCGGCTCGTCCTCCATTTTAACAGTCATAGGATCAATGGCTTTTGCTTTTTCTTCCACACCGTATTCATTCTTAAAACCTCTATCTTGTGTCCTTTGTGAAGCTTTATTCCTATGTAGCGCTTTCAATCTTGTGTTGATAAATTTAGCGACTTTTGAAAGCTCGTTTTTCATGTCAGGACTCAAATCTTCATCGCTTGTAATCTTGAGGTTTTTGTTCTTTGAGGATGCTTGGTTTCCATCCTCTCCAGTACCATTTTCAGGCAACTTTCCCATTATAACTCCCGCCATTTGTCTGGCATTATCTTGCGAGGTCTCGGGTGCACTCCCGTACCTTTTCCCTGCTGTCAGATTACTCTTCATTTCCTGGGACTTTGACGAAGGCGCAGCTTTGCTGGCAGCATTTTTATCAGATATATTTAGCTCCTCATGTATTATCGTAGTCGGTGAAGATTCACTTAACTTAGTCTTACCAGCCTCTATAGTTGATGGTAACTTTTCTACATTAGCTTGCTGTTGCGGTGGAGAATCCAGCTTCTTATTTAAATTGTTCTGAACTTTAACGTTTTCTTTTTGTAGTGATGTTCCCTGGTTTGGCAGTTTTATTATCCTTTCATTTGACTTTAAAGACTCCGCTTCTGGTTTGTCCTGCGTCGTACCTGATTCCTTGTTGTCGTCATAAACAGAATCCATAGCATTTGTCCCATCATACGTGCTTTGCGAAGAGCTTCCTAATCTTACATTTGGAACACCGTCAAGTCTTTCAAACTCGTCCCTCAGTTTGGAAACTTCCATATTTTCCTGTGCAAGTACACTACTCAATGAATCATGAACGTACTGTTTGATATTACTGGCATCATTCAGGACATTTTCTTCGTTTTCTAAGAAGTTCATGTCCTCTTCGTCTGAGGGAAGAACAGAAGTCTTTATTCGAACCTTTGGGTCACCTGTCATGGAGCTTGTGGTATTTGTTGAATTGGTTGCGTTCCAGTAAAGAGGTTCGCCTACTGCTTTGATTTTTGTGATTTCAAACCAGTGGATGTCCGCCTGCAACAGAAACAATTGTTACTTAACTCCAGAATCTTTAGATAACAACGCATTAGAGGCATTTGAGAATGGGGTCTTGAATATTCCAGTTTCGAATTCTCTGTTATGCAGGGTTAGCCTCGTTTTTGTGTAGAGTATTCACGTGTTTCAGTAAAGTCCTTGGAGTTTCAGTGTTTGTATTGTTGTAGTTGTTCATCCTTCGTTTTATCGTTAGTATTTATGAATATTTTGACACTGAAACGAGGCTAACCCTGCAAAAACGAGTCTTTGATCTAGACATACAGCGATATTTTGCGAATTCGAAAAAGATCTATTAGTAGGGGCTCAGAAAAAGGGTCCATGAACACTATTGGTAAGTTAATGCATAATTTTGAGCATATGAGCCAGACGAACAGGATATCTTCTGCTTAAGGTATGGGAGGGCATTTGGATTTTCAACTTTTTATCAGTCTTCATCAGGCCCCAAGTGGTTTTGGAGTTTACATACTAAGAGGTATTGGCTTATAGTTGTTTACTGACTGACCCGTTTTGGAGGTCCAATGTTCTCACTTCCTCCAGTAATGGGACTGATCACTCCATCAGCATCCATCCACACCACATAGTAACGAGATCCAAGCATCTTTCCTCTCCCGCAGCCGGCTTTGTGAGCCTTTTTCCAAACAACCTGAGTAAAATCATGCAAAGTTTCTCCATTCTTCGATATCCCTTTCACGAAATCAAAGTCTTTTTCCTTGTCGTGCCAATGCTTGATCACTGACGTGAAAGAAGGGAGTTCATCTTTGACATCCCACTCAATCAACTGACCGTATTTTCCACGGGCGTCCATGTCGTAACCAAATTTACCACCATCAGCCCATTTTTGGGCCTTGTCAGCCAGCTCTTGAGAAAACTGGAGTTTTGGCGCGTCGTGATTTGTTCTGTACTCGTTGAGCACGTTTATGCATTCTGTTTGGCACTCCTTGTCGCAACCTGAGATGCACAAGTTTAGCGTGAATATTTCAGTAGATGATGAATGCTCGAAAGGATAGTCATAGGTATTGGTTGGAAATTTGAGTTACTGGTCGTTTGTATGGCTGAATATGGGGCGGTTTTCGTATGAGAGGAAAACGTATGGTATTGACTTACATCACGTACACGGTACGGTATGTAGTAACACTGAAATGGCTTAATTGCTTCCCATTGTTTTCGTGTGAATTATCCAATCACGAAGCGTAGTTACGGTTACGGTAAAGTATGGTACAACAACAGTGCGGTTAGAGCAGATTTCGTATGACTGTGAAAAAGTCGCGGCACGAACACGGCGCGGACACGGTCAAGGCGCGGCAAGGAACTTTGGAGTTCTAGAAAACATCACGGTCGCGGCAAGGCACGTTTACGGCAAGGACCGTGCCGCGACTTTTTCACAGTCATACGAAATCTGCTCTATGAATTTGCCGTAACTTTTTCCACTCATACGAAATCCACTGTATTGGAAATGACATTTGAGAGATTGAATTAGTCTTGTTTGCTGTTGTATTTAGTACCTTGTGATGTTCCAGACGAGGCTGCTGTAACGGCTTTTCCTAAATGCAACAAAAACAACATTAATATCCACAATGAAGGTATTAGGCATGGAACTACGGTATTTGTAGTTGTCTTAATTTTATTTTAAGGTTACACGAACCAATTTAAACTGCTGAGCGAATGTTCTATTATTGGAAAGAACATGCAATTCCTGACTTGGAGCACGTACACGTTCCATCCACCGTAACATTTAAATGGCTTTCCATTAGTATCCATCCGTCTCATCCAATCAGAATTTCTAGATATGATTTCAATGGAAATTGAATACGGCACGCTACGGATTTATATATGCTTTTTTTCTTACCATATGAAATCTTAAGTACTTCAATTATCCCTCTTAAGGGCTGAAGAAGTCGTTTTATAGCGCAAAAATGGGTGCAAATTGCTTTGATCAATTCCGTTGAACATTAGACATATCATATTCATTTTTCTCAAGGTTGCGTGCGTACCCAATCTTGACAGGCCACAAAACTGAAAAGCGCAAATTCAGTAAAACTGAGAAACGAATTTTATATTTGAAAAGGAGAATAATCAACTTTATGAATTCTTTTTGAACAATTTCATAGAAATGTGTGATAATTCTCATTTCAAACTCCTGTTCTGGCGTCGTGGCCCGTCAAATTCCTTGGATTTGGATGAGCGCGGAACCTTGAGAGAAAGGTCTATTTAAAAATGGGGTTAAATATGTCTGCGACCAAAAGTATGTACGTAACCTAAAAAAGCCTATAAAAAGTTTCACTCTTCATATATAATGAAAGACTCGAGAGAATAATTGCCTTACGCGTAAACATTACAGAAGTTCACTTTTCAGAGTCTTTTGTTTTCTTTTCCTTTTGTTCTTTTTCAGGCTATAGTAGGGTTTTTACTAAGGCGAAAGAATGAGTTAAAAGCAGTAGTTGCTGTCTCACTAGATCGTAAAGAGTATAGAATAAAACTAGTCGCTTGGTTGCCATAAATACCTGTAGTGGTTTCTATCAACAGCGATAGAAATATAATTTGAGAAATTATTCCACTTGAAAACATCATTCCACTTTCTTGGAAGTCAGTGTACCCATTTCACTGGCGTTATCATTTCTAGAAAAACAAACAAACAAACAAAAACAATTAGTCAATATTATTCAAAAACAACGAATTAAATAGTTCTATTATAGGGTGAGACTAGGGGTTCTTAAAGTGATATATAAACAAATAAGCAATACCTACCATTAACAAACGACAAAACATCGTTTGAAAAAGATTTAAAAGAAGTAATTGTCCTTTATATCGAGACAGATTCTTACTTTGAACCCTTTTTGTAGACTAAAATGTCTAATCTTTTACAAGTTAAAGGAAATTTATCGCCTAAAGTGGCAGTTTTTTTAACTTTTGATTTATTTATTAAGTTAAGTAAAACGACATAATACACATGAATGAACCACATGTTGGATGAGATAGTCAGGTGAGGACGAAATCGGAGACATCTCTGTGGGAAATCTGGGAAATCCCATTAGGAGGGCTCTTTCATTTATTTATCTTTGCTACCTTTTTTACGTCGTCTTTTTTTGGTGAAAAAAGCCGTTAAAAAATCGTTTCTTAATTTTTTTCATGAAGTGTTCCTGGATCGCTGAAGATGACTGGAGCAAGTTTCGCATGACTGATGCGATATACGGTGACTTCTAGCAAAATATAAGAAATATCATAGTTGATACAATTAATGAGTCACTCGCGTAGGGATTTCACGTGCGGACCCAGGGGGAGCGCTGCAGAGGGTCCTTACTCCCCGCCCCACCCCTGAGATGGGCTACTGACACTCAATTATGGATTTAATGCTGTTTATTCTTGGTGCTCTAGTCCCGATCATAAATGGTGCACCACCGCCCTTCAAAAAATTCCTGGATCCGCCCCTGGACCAGTTACATATCCATCTCCACCCTCCCCTCCCCTAGTGACATTAAGTATTCCTCCTTACTCATTTGTGGTCTAAGCCAATTAGGCTCTGATAGGCTTTGAGTCGTTCCAAAAATGCACTGATGAGATACCATAATTGATGACGTCACTCTCGAGCCCAGAGCCCTGTTGTTCTTACTGCGCATGCCCGCGGCAGTTTGCCGTAGTAAGAATGACAGGGCTCTGGGTTCAAGAATGTGATGACGTCAATGAATGCATCCCATATTTTTCTCCAGAAAGTACTTTAATCTCCCTCATCGTAAAATTTGGGAACAAGTTAATTCACAACATTTTGGGACTTCCAAAACAGTTTCTTAATTTAGTATTTTTATTTATTTAGTATTTTGACGAGTTTACTAGCAAATAAATTTTGTCAGTTTTGAAGAGGTTAGTTAAAGACATGCAAAATCCATCTGCCCAGCCTATCAAAAGTCGATTTTCACGAGCTCAGGTCAAGAACTCTGACATTGCTTCAAGCCATATTTTCTATTGCATTTTGAATAAATCATGGGCTGCTAAACTCGTTTCATCATCGTTTGAAACTTTTTTCAAGACACCAAAAAGTGTTCGGTTTTTATCAAAACAACTCTCATTTTCTTACATTTGTAGAGAGTAATATGTAGGTTTATTTGAATAGGACACAGTAATTTCTCCGTATTTTCGGTTTTTACGAATTCTTTTGTTCGCCGATGGAGTAAAATTTCGTTGATAAAAGACTAGACAAGATGCCAATCACACAAGCTGTCGTATTTGTCGTGGTGTTTGCTCTGCTGTCGTCGATATACGCTTCAAAAATCGATAAAAAATCAGGTAAACGCATTTATCTTATTCCATTTTCTTTCTTTCGTTCTTCGATCGTTTTTCACTTTTCGATTCGTTCCTCCATTTATTGCTTGATAAGTTACTTTTTACATGACCGTGATTGGTTGGTTTTGTCTGAAGCCACTTTCGTCATTTTTTTACTCAAATGAATGTTCTAACCTTGATATTTTTAGTTTATATTTGACATATATTTCTTGGAATGTTAGCCTCACGAGTGGATACAAAATTCCAAGAACAGAAAAGTACAGACAATAAGACCACAATACACGGAGAGAAAAATGAAGAGCTTTATTTTGGATATTAAAATTATGTGACGCCCTCTTACTCTTCATAGAAAATAAAAGTATCTACCAAAACTGTAATTTATGAGATCAAGACCCCCACGAGGGGGGAGTGCAGTTATGATCATTTACTAAGTCGGGTCAGACGGGAAGTTTTTTTACTTGAGGTCATCGTTGTAAACCGAGTCACGAAGAGACGTGGCTGGAGACCCCGACCACTTGACTTTTTTGTTGTTCATTTTCATGGGAGCGCGCGAACCCGCCATTAACTGGAGTTATAGCATGCTCTGGTATTATACTAAGGGCGAACCAACAACAAAACTGCCGGTATATGGTGGATCTTTTCAGATCTAACTGAATATGTTAAGTATC
>JAAAQI020128802.1:0-13974 GCA_011800005.2 Stichodactyla mertensii | reverse complement strand
TAGCACTATGAAATACATGGACTAGAAATAATGGAAAGTTATAGTGCTTAGAAAGGAGGTTATTCCAGGTGAAAGACTTTCAATGGTTTATATGTAACAAATTTGTTTATCCCTCAAATCATAACACCATATATTGCTAGTCTTTCAATATTTTTATCTCATCCATTTCCCAAGTTTTAGTTTGGTTTGAGATAAAATTGAGATAAGTAAAAGACCACCCCTATACACGCTGAATATGGGTTACCTGTGGTCTTATAGCTCGAAAAGCATTCTGGAAAGACTCGTCGGCCATTTTGATTTTCATTGTAAAGATATGGCGTTCATTCGTGGATATGTCAAGCTTCTCCGACCCTGGTTTCTTATGCTTCTCATGCTTCTTGTCTTGTTCATCACCTACATAACAGCCGCTGAAGAGAATGTAGAAGCTGGTAGTGATTCCTCAAACGATTTTGCCGAATTTGAACAGGAAGGAGACGACGATGAAGAAGAAGCACCGGTTGAAGTCGAAACGCCAGAAACTCCTGCCCCTCAAAACAAAGAACAAGGTATAAGACAAGCAAGTTATTGTTATTCAGTTTATGCTCAATATTTTTCTTCACACCTGAAACTTGTAATGTTGACCTTAACATATCTTTATGTGATGATTGAAGTTGCATTGATTTTCAAGGTGTTATACGTGTTTAATGCTATTTATAAGCGTGATGGTTCGTGATTTTGCGTGCGTTCACGTGCACTATCGATTAGTAGTTTCATAGTTTATATTGTTGCCTTCAAAAGATGATGATTATTGACTTTTGTCTCTGATTATTTTATTCCTCAAGGATAAAAATGTATTTGTATCCTAAGACTTTTTCTTTCTTCTTGAAATATTGATTGAATTTCTTCAGATGTTATTGAATTTATAATAGCGGTACAAGCTTGTGAACAAAAACCTTTCTTTGTCTTCAAAGGAATTTGTGAACTCTTTGTTAATGATCATCTAAATCAAATTTTTATTTTTACCTTATGGTATGAGTATTTTGTGGATGTTATATTCCTATTCCCAGAGCAAAACAGTAGTGTCACTAAACATCATACAGGTGTACTCACCCCAGAAAACCTTGGGATAATATGGTTGTTTGCCTTAAAATGGGATAATTTTGTTTCAAGAAGCTGTTAGTTTTTTAATAAGCACAGTGATTTGTCCGATGTGCTTGCATCCATGTTAGCAGAATGAGTGTTGAAGTGTATCAAGTTACTGAGAAGTTTCAATTCAAATAGCTTGATTCCCTATTTCAGGGGAAAATGCAACAAAATGGATGGTCAAACTCATTGATCATAAGCAAATATCAGCACTTGACAGAGTGTTTTGCCTACAGGGATGGGCAAGCATCATGGATTGAGATCAGCAGATGTAAACATTGACAATTGGTCTATAAATTTCCTTGCATTTGGATCAGGTTATCAAACAACATGCAAAGAACTTTTTCAAAATACCATTCCCTTGAGTATTGTTACATATTCCACATTGAAACAAAAAAAACTATTTCTGCTTTGTTTGAATTAGAAAGCTTACTGTTAGGTTATGAAGAAATATTTAACCTAGAGAGTGGAATGGACCAAAACAATTTAGATGCACCAGCAAAGTGTTATGGTGGCTGCCTATCATAGAACATTCAATTTCTGCATGCACACAAAATTTGACTTAAAACTGCTGAATTTCCTTCAAAATTTGAATAGGAAACCATACTAGCTTTGAACTTCAACAGGGCTAAACCCTCAAATTTTACACAGGACTCTATGTATTTTTATTGATTTTTGGAAAGACTATATGGAAAAGAAACTTTTGACAAAGCTAGAGAAAAATGGCATGGGTTTTACTCCTAGAAAAGACATTATGAGCACATTTTTGGCACTCATTTTAGACAAGAATTATCGAGCATAAGTTGAATTAAAAATTCTTTTTTAACTGGATTTATAATTATTTTGCCAATATTTTTATTTATACTTGTAAATCATAATATTCATTAACTTTCCTGTGAAAAGAATCCAATACCTCCAATAACATTCGCACTATGAATGTTTTTCTTGGGATCATGGCTTTTGCTTATTTTCCTTCAGAATGTTGTAGGCATGCATTAAATCGCAGATATCTCAAAAACCTTTTTGGGGCACCTCTTTTTTTTCTTTTCAGATTTAAACTTGGCATTAAATTTCAGTTTAAAATATTGTGATTCAAAAACTTTGTCATGGATTTTTCTATTTGTAGGCAGTCACCTTAATGCTTTGCATCAATAGATACAGAAACATTTAATACAGCCTGTTATGTTTCAAGTTTATGATCGTTTTTGAAATTTTACATGTTATTTGCAGTGCAAGAAGAAGATAAAGATGATGAAGATACTACTGTTGAGGTTGGTTGAACTTTACATACATGTAATGACTTGTGACTTCTTGCTAATCTAGATTGATTTCACTGAGGTTCCATTTTTTGCTGATTCAGGACATGTAGAACGTAATTCTTGTTGAAATTTTATCATTAATCAGAGTAATTTATAAATTCAAAGTTTGTAATTATCCACAGACAGATGAACCAGAGGGGGAAGAAGAATATGATCATTTCACAGATGAAGAAGAATTTGAGGTAAACATGCTGTAAAGTACAGCTTAGTACTAGAAGTGTTACTTATACTTTCTTTCTTTAAAGCAGATTTTGTATGACTGGGAAAAACTTGATGCATGATTAGTGTTGTAAACATGCCTTGCCACAATTACTGTGATGTTTTCTAGAATTTTGATGTGCCTTGCCATGTCACAATGGTGTTCATGTCATACAAAAACTGCTTTATTATCAGTACAATATTATTTTGATTACTTTTTTAAAATTATGAATTCTTAAGGGTTACAATAAGGATAAAGGAGCCAAAGGCAAACAAGGTCCTCAACCAGACCTGAAAATTGAAAAGGTATTAGCAAAATGTTATTACTTACTTAATACATTGCATTTTTTCTTTATTTTATTTTAGTGTTTTCTTCCTTGCATGATACTTTGATTTATTTGAAGACTTTTTGTGTTGTTTTAGGTCCCTCTTCATTTACGAGCCAACTGGGAAGGGTTTTATGCTGAGATTCTAACACTTGCAGGTCTTGTTGCATATGCTCTTAACTTCTTTGCTGGAAGAAACAAGAACTCTAAACTTGCAACAGCTTGGTGAGTTTTTCTACTAGACTGTACTTTTGCCATTGCCTATCACAAATCTTTGTTACTGGTAATCTAGAACAGAGGTATTTGTTATTGATTTATAGGTTTAAGTCCAACAAAGAGCTTCTGGAGAATAATTTCCATGTTGTGGGTGAGTTAAATACTGGAGTAGTCACCTTACTCAAGTCAATCAATCAATTAAGCAACCAGATTATTTGTTTAAATTGATATACATTACTTAATAATTAGTGGATTATATGACTTAGATGATTTTTAGAGAATTGTAGGCTTGTTTGCAAATACCATTAAAATAATTGTAAGACAGGGTCATCTATCAAAAGTATTGTGATGATTTGGAATTTGATTCTTATGGCTTTTTTAGCAATTCATATTTTCATGAAAATGTATTGCCAGCCCCTGAAGGTTATACATTATTCATTCTTATACAGTATTTAGAAATTGTTTACTAGAGATTCAATGTTTAAACTTAAGTGACTTACTCTTTTAACCAATTGCAGGTGACGATGGTTCTGCTGATGAACCTCAGCAGGGTATTTTAGTCAAGGAGAGTGAAAGCCTCTATACCCTGTGGTGCACTGGTAGAGTTGGATGTAATGGTTTATTGGTAGAGCTCAAGGTATGCAATGTCAATGCTGATGCTGATGTTGTTGTAAAATAATAAGCAATTGTTGGATGAGGTTGAGCATGATATCATAAATTATCAAGACCAAGGTCTGTGTTATCTGCTGAAGCCATAGGCAGAGGCAGATAACACAGACTCATGATCAAGGTCTTGATAATTTATGATAACGTGCAAAAACTGAATTCAATAACATCGTTTTATTATACATTTTGAAAATTTTGAAAATTTTGGAAATTCTTAACTTTTACATTTATGAGTTCATTTTTTAAGCATGAGTCCAACACTTGGACTTTGAACTCTATATGATATATGTAAATCCCACATCTGCAAATTTTTCTGCAGATATCGTGAATTAGCTGTAGGCTCTCAGCCAATCAGAATCAAGATAGCAAGTAAAATGTATAATTATAACCTATAAATGTATGTTTTCAGTTACAAAAGAGGCATGATCTTGTGAATGTGATGTCCCACCTTGTCAAGCCAATCAAGGATAGTGTTGTAAGTACCAAATGTTTAATCATATCAAGTATGGATAAATGTTCTAGCATATGGGACAAAGCTATGGAGAATGTCATCCATGTTTATCTAGTTGGAGCAAATTTTGTATGGCAGTGAATGCATACAGATGTATTGAGATCATGATAGTCTGATGTCTTAGTATTTTGACTAGTTCTTACTGAAGAAGAAAAAATGGATTGGATGACAGCCATTAGGGTATCGGGGGGAGCAAAATGATCTTGATCAACCCCCTTAATCAAATTCCCCCTCCATTACAGTGGAGAGAAAAGCTTGTAATGACAATCCTTTTTATTAGACAGACCCACAAAATACTTTCAAAACACACTCCCAAACTTCCCATAATCATGTGCCAACATAATTTTGCTACACCCCCTCCCCCACCATGCTGTAATATATTGATAATATATTGTAAGTCCCTTACACACCGGTAGATGATATTTCTTACACATCATTAAGAAATAAATTTCAATATGGATACTTGAACTTTTTTAGACAATAACTGTACACATGACAGAAGAAGAAATGGATAACTTTGTATTTGCTGTTGTACCCAAGAAAACAGCAACAAAAATGCAGAAAGAATTGTTAGACTTGGTGAGTTGCTGGTAAACTCAATATTTTTATTTAGAGCCGTCTACAATGACTGCATTAGTAATCTTAATAAAGTGAGCATCAGACATTTCATCTAATGCTTGAGTTTGAAAATCAGGAAGTTAGAAATGTTAAAGCTAACACTATTGGTTCTTTTCTCCTCTCACTTTCTGATTGGTTAATTCACTCTCCCCCTTCTATTTATACCATCTCCTGCCCTTACTTTGCTCTTTTACTCTGACGAAGGGTGAAAGCTCGAAACACCAGTAAAATTAAGGGTTTTTTTTTCACGGTGCTACAGATTTCCTTTTATTGGTTATATTGTAATTAGTTTATATTTTATCTTAATTTTTTTCCTCTTTTGTTTCAGAATTTCTTCTGTCCTGACAAGAAGAGTGGAAGTAAATATGATCTTCCATCATCTCTTGTGGTATTAACAGAGTCAAATGAGGCAGCAAATGTCCTTTTATCACAACAGGTTTGTTCATCACCCCTGCTACTTGTATTGTGGTTTGGACAACCTTAAAAAGTCCTTGAATTTCATCATCTGTCTTAAAAGTCCTTAAGGAGACTTGAAAGGGTTTTAGAACTGGCATATGTGCTCACAAAAATTACCTGAAAAACTTTATATGTCTAATATATGACAGTAAGTTGACCCACAAGACTAAAGACATAGAGTAAAGATTGGTATGAAAATGAAAAAATGACGTAAGACGTTGTTATGCCAGTGATAGAACATTTCAAATGTGAGCAAAGTTTTTCATTTAAAAAATTGAAGATCAAAAACCCTCCGTTAAAAATCTTTTAAAATTGGCTTATTCCAACTTTTTGACTCATTCTTTGATTTGAATGGAGAAAAAAATTCTGTAATGGGGAATTCTCAAAAATCAATAATTTTTTCTTAGCATGTACGATCCATTAAATACCGTAAAAACCACATGCAAAGTTTAAAGAAATTTTACTGACCAGTTTTTGAGTTATATTAGTTTGAATGTTAGAATTTTGGGGAACAAAATTTTTATTTGCAAGTTCAAATGATTTTGAATATGTTATTAAGAGCACACCCAAGAAAACCATTTTAAGCCTCCTTAAATTCAATTTTCCCTTGAATATTGGAAAAAAGTCCTTAAGAAAAAAGAAATAGTTCTTGGATTTTATGGCTTTGACAAATTTCACAATTATCAACAAAGGTTTTATACAAAACTCTTTTTTTTTCAGTCAATTTTCATCCATAATTCCAATATAGCATTGATAACCTCATTTTCATGTTGCAAAATAATGCAGGTGGCCCAAGCATGTGCTTTGCTTATTTTTGTTTCTTGTGAATTAGCAGTCCATTAATCAATCTTATTACCAATATACACGGCCAAACGGAAAACTGCCGTCTTGTAAACACATGCTCAGTGGGCTGCAAATGAGGCAAAGTTGAGTTCAAGTAAGCAAATCGCTAGACCTTGCTTTTCACATAACGCTAGGGGCAACACATTCTTACCTAACACCTTTGTATGCATGCTTATTTGTTTGACGTCTGGACTTGGACCTTGGGTCGTACGACTGTATAATAAGCTTAAAATCTTCTGTCTTCTACGTATGCCATTCTATTGCTTTATACCCTGGCCCTACCACTGATTGGTGTTTGGTTCAACATTCAATGGATTTTAACCAAATCACTAAAATCCAAAATGAGAAATGACACTACACAGGTGCAAATAAACAATATTCCCTCCAAAAGTCATTTATTGTCCCATTTACAGCTCAAAGCAAGCCCTAAAAGATTGCTGATGTAATAGCAACTCAAGATCAAACAGAGCACTACTTAAAATGGAAATAATCTCTTTTTCTGTCCTTGAAAATTTAACATTAGTCCTTGAAAAGTCCTTCATTTTTTTTCTTGACACAGTTGTAAGAATCATGTGCTATAGACCTATTCGAAAAATGGCGATTCTTCACTTTTCTGTTTGAATGCCTTTGATTAAATTTTTTTTGTCAGTATATTACCTTATCTGAAAAAGCATACAAAGGTAAGTGAACAGGAAAAATTTCATTACCGTGGCATTTTTTTCTTTGAAGATATTACGGAATGAATTTACAGAGATATGTACTAGATATTGCTGATCATTACTGACTAGCCTCATTTTGGTGTCATTTACAAAGTTTACACTGCAGTAACTTCTAAGATGATAATTTTTTTGTACATCTTTTTTCACAAAACCCTTCTTTATATCTTCTTCTTTCCAATGGCATATTTTAATTCTCTTGAGGCATTAAATTTATAAAATATGTAAATTAGAAGTGCCATTTTTCGAACAGGTCTATGTATGTTGTACATTATGCTAAGTTTCTATTCATTCTATTGTTAGCTATGCCCTCATGTTCTAAAAAATTGTCAAGTTCATATATTGGGTGTTTAACTTTTCTTTTCTGTTCTTTTCTTGTTGAAACCAGGTTACAAAAGTGATAAGCAGTCATGAAGATATGTTTGAATCCATGTTGTTCTCAGACCAATATGTTGGACCAAAACAAGAAGATGAGTAAGTACAGGAAATAACCATCAAGTCATTTTTAGGCGGTGCACCTCCAGGATTTTTTTGAGGGAAGTGTACCATTTATGGTTGGACTCAAGCACCAGAAGTAAATAATATTAAATCCATAATTGACTGTAAAGCCGTTCACACTAGTGTCGTAATTGTAATCGTAAGCAATGTATGCAGACTCAGTAGCGTACTGCTCATTAATAGCACTTGTCTTTTTTCACACCTCAGTGATAAATACGCTACTGAGTCTGTGTACGTTGCTTACGATTACAATGCTAGTGTGAACCAGGCTTAAGTAGCTCATCTAAGGGAGGGTACACACTCCCTGTACCCCTGCCCTTGATCTGCCCTTGTCCAAAGGAACTAATCAATGTACAGCTTAGAACTTTATGATTGTTTTAGAGAATTTGATGGAATAAGCAAAAAAAGGCAGTTTTCTCAAGAACCACTGGTGGCTGGCATCTTTACTAACTACTCATTCACCAGCCCACCAAAACACTAACTTCTTTTACGCCTAAAACCCTCTGAATTTCTACTCTGTCTTTCTCTAGTGACCAAAGTAATGCTAAACCTATCAAGCCAAAGAAAGTCTTGATTTTTAACTTCAAAGGTACCGATTATATAATTTAGTATAAATGCTGGTCATTTGGGGAAGCTAGGTTTTTTATTTGGATGGGTGGGTGGGTGTGCAGGCTAGGGCTTTAGAGGGAGGGTATTCAGTAACATTAAACATTGTGCAGACTCACACTGAATTTTTGATACTAAGAGAGCGGGAAGCTATGCTTTTGTTATTTAGGTGGATGGGTGTGCAGGCTAGGGCTTTAGAGGGAGAGTATTCACTAACATTTCAAACATTTTGTGGACTCAGACTGACTTTTTGGACACTAAGGGCCCAACTGGGGGATAGCCCTGATGTTATAAGGAGAAGGAGAGATGTAAGATATTTTAGGACATTGCTTTAAATTTTCCAGTCCACTGATCGTCCTCCCTCCCCACCTCCCACCTAGCCTGCCACCACGACTCACCACGACCCACCCACCACAACCACCCACCACCACCACTACCACCTACAAAAATGGACCTACACCCCTTCCCTCATGATCACGTCTAGCCATGATATACAAGAAAATTTTTAACAATGAATTGATAAAATTATAAGCATCAGTTAATGTTGTCTGAATCTGGTTAGTTGGCAGCAAAGGTAATACTACCAAAGCTCAAGACATGGTCAAACTAGAACCAATGACGAGGCTGGTCCTCTACTGTATTGATAGAGTACGCAAGTTCAAGCTGGGGAAAGATGTGAGTATCATTTGAACTGATTAATACATTTACAAAATATGATAGTGGTTTGGGGTTTTATAGAATAACTTGCTTTGTCATATCCAAGGTCTGTGTTTGGATGATTTACATTTGCATGATCTCTTTTAAAGCTATTTGAGAGTTGTGATACACTCTGTTCTTTTTTTACAGTCAAACCAGGTCAAGCATACCCCATAGACTCCATTAATGAGTTCATTGTTCAAATATCTGTTCATACTAGCCTTTCTGTGGAGTTTTCCTACCTATTTATGGCACTTGTTGAAGAATTCAATCAAAATGCGAGTAGAAAATAGATTTTGAAGTTTGGAGTCTTTGGTTTTATAAGTGAAACTCGGAACAAATAATGGAATCTTTAATGGAGTCTAGGGGCTAAGCTTGAGTTGGTGTGACTGTTCATGCAATATCCTTTAACGTTGTTAAGCGTCCTGTCACTTGTGTTCACTTGACTGCTTCATCACTAATGGAACTACAGACAAAACAATTAGAGACTCATCAATATAAATTTCAATTTAAATGCATACTTTTAATAAAGGATATGTGCTGAATCAAGGAGAGTTTTGCTTTTACAGGCTAAAGCGAAAGCCGAGAAAAATCGCCGTGATCTCGAGGAAAGTCTCTTAAAGCAGACGCACGCCCAAAGACAAGAGGTAAGCAAAATGCATGTCATCTTGGCTTCTAAGCAACAGCTTTTTTTTTTTTTTTTGATATACAGTTTAGGATATTCAATAACTTGTTAGTAAACTAACGCTTTTAGTGTTATTTTTAAAGGCTGCTCAACTTCGTCGCGAGGAGAAGAGAAGAGAAAACAAAGAGAAAATGATGCAAGAGGAAGATCCTGAGCGACAGAGACGTCTAGAGGTAACTAGCTAAATTTTTCCTTTCCTTGTGAGAAACAGGAACGAAGGACTACGTATGTGGTAGGGAGGGAAAATCAGCGTTGTTAAAAAAAAAACTTCGAAGCATGAAATGTTTACCCCATTTTAAAACACGTCATTTCCTTGAGAATATGATTCTTTGTTTCTTGGTAACGCTTGTGAAGAAACAACATGGACGAGCCTCATAGAAAGAATCGTATTCTCAAGGGAATGACACGTGTTCTGAAATGGGTAAACATTACGCCTAAAGTGATTCGGTCTATTTAGCGTGTTGGGTTTTGCGGAGGGAGGAAAACCAGAGAATGAAGGGAGAAACCAACAAGAAAATCAAATGACATGAACTTCCAGGAATCGAACCTGAGGACCCCAGAGGTGAAAGTTGAGTGTGCTATCGCTGCGCTAGCTTCGATTCCCTTGTTTATAGTGATATACATATAGAGAGAGAGAGAGAGAGAGAGAGAGAGAGAGATTCATAGTTCCACCGCTCCATAGTTTCTGTTGCTACGTCCGACAAGCCAAAACAGTTTATCAGGTTACCAGCACCAAAACAAATGTTGATTGCTAAAAATTATATGTGGCTTGGATGGACGTAGGCACCCTAGGATCAAATTCCTCTGGGAAAACTGTGATGCCCTGATTGGTGGAGCTACTGTTTCAATGGATCTATGAATTGTGTGTGTATAGTGTGGTCGTTCAGGTACGTGCGCAACAATAATGACTGGTGTTGATATTATTCTTATTTGATTTGATTTTCCAGGAACGAGAAAACAAGAAAGATGCCAAGAGAAGAAATCCCTTCAAAATCAAGCAAATCAAGGCTCGTGGCTAAATAAGCAGTGACGACCCATTTTCCCTCTCGTATCCAGGAAAAATCTTCATCTTAATATTCCAACAACATTCAGTCTTGTAGAGAAATGACAAACCATGATATTGTACCAAGAAAAACAAACATGAACTGATATCGTTAGAGTGGTGGCATTTAACCCGTGAACCAGAAACTGATAATTAAAGTCTAATAGACAAATAGTTACAAAAGGAAACAATGGAATTAGTGTCTACAAACCGCTATTAGACTAATAACTATTTCACCGGTTAAGTGCCATCACTTTAAAAGACAGTGTTTTTAGACGGAAACAACCGTACACAAGGAGAAAAGAAGAAAAGAAAGGGATGGGAAAGAAAAGGGAAGGAATGAAAAGAAGGTAAAATGTCAAAGTAATAAATAAGGGGAAGATTAAACTCAGTTTTTCAATACATTTTGTCCCAGCTTGAGTAGACTACAAAGAATTCACTTGTTTCATAACAAAATACCGTTACCAACTTTTCATAGGTTTGCGTCGAGCAGGATAGAATTTTCGTGCGAACGGGAAACGCTTTACGGCAAATTCGTAACCGTATCGTAGCAGTAACTTATTTAAAAAAACGTTGTGGGGTTCAAAAGGTTAAATCATCGAAGGTAAGACCGAAAGGGGTTATGGGTAAGTACTTTGTAAGGCCATATTATATGCATAGGATATTGTTTATTATTGCAACTCTCGAACATTGCTTCGAATTCTCGAAGAAAGCAATATTCGAGAATTATAGCAATGCTCAACGCATATTATGGGCCTCATGAACTATTTACCCAGAATCCTTCCCGGTCTTACCTTCGATGATTCAACCTTTTGAATCCGACAACGTTTTTTCAATTTGGTGTATACGTGTTGTATGTCGTGTCATGTACGTTCTGTAAGCAGCACAGTACGTTTCTCACTCGTCAACGAAAACCGCTCTGTGCTGATATTCTCATCTCAACTACACCTTTCGACCTTTGACCAAATTTTCTTTGTTGCGAAGGGTAGAGATGGCTTCTACTTCGTGCAACAAGGAAAATTTGTTGCGCGCGGAGTGGCAATACGAGCAATTTTTATTCTCTGCAACTTGGAACGCAACAATTTTGCATCATGACAAGTTGCACAATTTTGTTGTCGGTATTTACCGCATGTTCAGGCATGATAATTACCGAAACTAGACCAGAATACACCGACTTGGTTACCTAACCAAGTTCATTTCGTATACCATGAAAAATTTTTCAAGGTTTTTTAATACATTTCCGATTAATTTTAGACATTTATTTTTTGTACTACTTTTGTATAGCTATTTCAAAAAAAAGGTTGACAGGTCGTTGACAGGGCGAACGGCGAATGGTGATCGGTGATTGGTGATTGAACGACCGAAAGGAACTGTGGAGCAATAAGAATTTCTTCATATTCATTTCATAAATACCTAAAAGCCTGCACCATTCAGCGAAGATCTTGGAGATAGTAGAGTTGCACTAGAAGGATTGTCAGGTATAGAACAGAACTGCAGCTACCTTTGTTGCATTATCTAACAGTTTGTAAATATAAGATAGTATAATTGAATATATGGTTAAATGCCGGCTTTTTTGCCATCTTTAACAATTATATATTTTAAAAATACTCATTTCCATGAGATTATTCTGGTGTTTTCCATACACATACTTTCGTGACTAAACTAATCCCACATAAGACAAAAAAGAGCGAGACAGCAACCGAAACTGCATGATCTAGATACCAAAGTTTAGGACAGGTCTGTAAATACACGAGCTCAGTGGCAAAGACTCCAAAGGATAGAAGGACAGCGAAAAATGTATCTATTGTTAATGCCATGACGACTGGGCTGTTGAGCCTTTGAGCAACCTTAAACAGGGCGAATGTTAGTATGCCAATTAAAAATACGAAGACCCCCAGAGCAATCACAACTGGCATCGGCTTTTGAGGGTGGGATGACTCTAATAAGCGAAAGGTAGAAATTCCAAAGGTAACAGATCCAGATAAAATAAATCCAGCTCCAAAAAATAGAGAGCCAGCTTTTTCGCGATAGATTACAACTTCCTTTTCGTTGGGACCACAGAAGCGCCAAAGTACGAATCCTGCTCCAAAAATTGCAAAGAAGGCGTCCATTGCAATTACCAGTAGTGATGAACTATCCGCCTCTGAGGACAAGACAAAGAACAATAAACTAAATACCAGTGACAGTACTGTGACGACGACTGTTAAAACTAACGCAGCGTTTCTCCATTTCTTCATGAACTGACTATCCACAGATGATTGGCTTTTGAAGGAATCGTAGATGTAAGACACACAGGCGTGTTCAGAAGAGCTATCTTTATCTGGAGCAAATGTGGCCGAGATATTTGAAGGAATTTTCAAGCCTCTGTTGTTCACGGTGCAACTCGATCCTGGCGAATCTGGCAAAGTAGAAATATTCTTCATCTTGTAGGGTAAATGCTTTGAAATTGCTTTTAATCTTTGTTCCTCTTTGTTACTGGATGATACTGATGTACATGGGTGGTGAATCCAACACTAGATGAAGCATACAACTCACATCGGATTGCCAACATAGACTTTCCCTTCTAAACCCTTTGTGAAAGTTCAGTCAACTAAAAACATTACGGATTCATACACGCATATGAGCGCGCTTTGTGGTCTTGACTCTTGAGGTTTCCGGTCTGGTTCATCCTCCACTACCTTACGAAGCTTGAGGGGAAAAGGACCTTGGCAGAGGTCTTCTTTACTCCACGCCTCTTCCATTTTCTTCGATGCCAAGATCAATGGATGGGCTCTCAATTCAGGGTTTATATTCACCTAAGAATTTTGCATTGATTGTTGAATATTCAAAGGAGATGAACGGGGAATGGATATGGAACGTTTCTGATTTGCATAATGTTCTCTAATGGCGTATAGTTTTAATCAGAATCATGAAGCTAATATAATTTGTAATAGTCCCCAGTTTGTTGAGCTTGAAAAGAAGGCCTTTACGTGAACATACTATATATACAACGGAGATAAACAGGCGAACTGACCTAGAACTCTTGTTTATTTCCACTATAGCTTGGCCAACAAAGCGGAACTCTTTTGCGCATGATTGGGACTTCAAATCAACAAGCATAAATTATTTCAACTAGCATAAACTTTGACTCAAAAATTTGCTATATGCATCATAATAATAGAAATTATTACTTTTCTGTTTTTCACAGATTAAGATATATTCCAATAGAACATGATAAAAGTGGGCTCTGCTCCCAGCTTTACATTCCTGATAATTCAGCCCTTGATACAATACTGAGACAGAGAGAAAAGCCTTCTGTTGTAGCTATTAACTATGTTACAGACGAGTAACAAGACAATACCCAGCAGTACACTAGAACTTAGTTTAATCGTTCACTAAATCAAACTAACTTACAATTCAGTAAGCAAACTGTAATGAGTGAGTATCTAAACTGAACTATAACTACCTATAGTTCTA
>JAAAQI020128801.1:0-30071 GCA_011800005.2 Stichodactyla mertensii | reverse complement strand
AGTACTCCACGTAAACACAATAGTTTTCTTCAAGGAATGAAGGCAAGAAGTCCTGTGAATGACGTCACAAATGCTAGAACCCAGTCTCTTCCTAATAGCTCTAAAAGTTTACCACAGGGAGTCTAACTAAGGTATTTTTGGAAACTTTGAAGGTCAAAAAATATGCCTTAAAAAATTAATTTTGAGATTTAGACCATCAAATATGTTTTATTAGAGCACGAACTATCATTTTAAAAGGAATCGAGTGAACTGTTATTTGCACTTTAATGAAATGAAATGGGTGAAAGGGAAATAGGGTTATATTTAATGGATTAAGCTATGGGTCTGAATTAAGAAACAAAGAGTGTATTGTGTTAGATATCTCATCTCACCTGAAGATCACTCTCTAACCATGCTATATTATCCTCTATTCTCTTCCTCTTTTGGTGTGATGTGACAAGAAAAGCCCTATCACCTGATACATCAAAAAAAAATTCTTATAACTCAGGAAAGAAAATGAGATGTTTAGCCCTTGCTATCTCCAGATATCATGACTTCAAACTAAAAACGCTCTTTGCTAAAACAATGGAAACTTTTCACACTAGTGCAGCATTTTGCTGTAGATTGCTAGGTTCGTAACTCTTTCTGATGCCCAAGGGCTACTCTAGTTTACATCAGAATCGCAGCTGGGAAGCAGAGTTGATGTGCACTGCTAATGCATGCACTGCCTGCTATGGTCACATTAGTATGAGTAGAATTGTGTTGTTCTTCCCATTGCTTCAAAGGTTTTTTCTCCAGGTTCTTGGTTCTTTCCTCCCTTCATAGGAATCAACTTTTGACTTCCAAATTCAATTTGGCATCAAACACTTTAGTCACAAGCATCTGGTTCTAGAGACTGCACAATCACTCCTTGCATAAATGGCCTAAAATAATAACTATTCAATGGCTGATTATTTCAGATTAGTATTTGGATACTTACTCTTCAGACTTTCAATAATACCCTTCCATTCAGCAATCTTCTGCCCACTACGGCTTATTTTTCCTTCCATTTCTTTATGTTTATCTTGATCATGCACTAACATCTTCATACAGAAATGACAAGGTTATTGCTAACTATATACCTCTTATAATTAACCAAGCATGAGGGCTGTACTGTGAGTTATGATCCGAGTTTTTCCACAGCCTTTTGACTTAGAGCAGATTTCGTATGACTGTGAAAAAGTCATGGCACGGTCAGTGCCGTAAGTGTGCCTTGCCGCAACCGTGTGATGTTTTCTAGAACTCCAAAGTTTCTTGCCGCACCTTGACCGTGTCCATGCCGTGTTCGTGCTGCAACTTTTTCACAGTCATATGAAATCTGCTCTAACTGAAGCATACAGAAGGCAGGCCATGAAACATGGAAAAAATGAGGTTCCATAACTTGTGTAAGGAACAAGCAAGCAAGATTGTTGGTCCATGTTGTAAGTTATGAAGAAAGAAAGCTAAAGTCATATTTTGCTTTGTTCATCTTGTCATGATAGTAAAAACACACGGTGTGGAAAGTACCTGAAGAATAGTCCTCATTCCTGAACAAGCTCTCCACTCAACCTAAAAAACAGGATACAGAGAAAGAGTAAAAAGATGAATGGAAGGGATAGATAAAACAGCATGGGATTGCATGAAGGGATGGACAGATAGAAAAATACCTGGAATGGATTGGGTGAGATAAGATAGGATTTAATAGGATTAACAGGATTGAATGGGATGAAGTGAGTGGGATGGGATGGGATTAAATGGGATGGGGTAAGTGAAATGGGATGTGGTAAGTGATATGGGATAGGATTAAATGTGATATTGTGATGGGATGGGATTGAATTGGATGGAATGGAATAAGAAATATTGGGATGGAATGGATAGGACAGTGTAATAAGATGGGATTGGAAAGGATAAATTGGAATGGATGAGAAATGAATGGATGGACTGATGGACAACACATGAGGTGACAAATATATAAAAGGATGTAGAAGAGGGATAGAAGAATTAATGTCATTCTAGTTAAATACATCAATAAATTAACTTTTTTAACAGAACTTTATGATTTACCTGTTGATTGTGTTCAGCATTAGCAATCTTTTTATTTAACTCAGCAACACCAGGAATTTGAACTACAAGTGAGAGAAAAGTGGCATAACTAAAGGTTCAAATTTATGCTAAACAATTACCAGTAATACACATTAGCAGATATATATTTGAATTTCAAGTAGTACATGAGTAATGTATCTGATAGTTCTGAATGCTCAGATACAGGGAGTCAAGCAAGGTAACTGCTTGTTTTTGCTGATAGAGCAATTTTCATGACTGAGAAAAGCTCACAACATGATTGGCCATGATCTGTTTTCTAGAATTTTGACATGCCATGTTGTGCCTTAACTGTGTCATGACTGTATTCAAGTCACAAGCTTTTTATAGTCTTATAATACTCATAAATAATTAATGAGGCAAAGACAATAGAAAATCATAAGCGTGGAGGAGCTTGTATATCTCATACAGTATCATCCTGATTTGCATAAACTTTAAAGCTGATTTTCCCAGCCCAATTCACATGTATGTTCAAAATTTTAGTCAAATACGATCTAGCTAACCTAGACGTATCATAAGCAATATACAATATAAGTGGCAATGCTGTATCTGATCTTCAATCTTTTGCCTGTGGCTCGAGCTTGTATATCAGATACAATATTGCCACTCATTGAATATAATATTAAATACGACATCTACTCTATTAATCACTCTCACATCAGGGACCAAGAACACATACATGTTATCTTACCAATATCAAAACTACTATAATCTATTGCATCTGTGTGCTGCGCAGAATCTTCTTGATCTTCACTTGATCCAAATTGTGAGGATGACTTTCCAAGAGCCCCTGTACATGTGGATCTGATATCTTCTAGACTATTGGATTTATTAAACTGTTGAGGTACAAAAATACACAGTTGTACAAATAATATCATTACATTTAGAGGGAAAGCTTCAAATGTTAACATTTCTATAAGAACAAATAAGTGTTATTGTACAGATGAATTAAATTAGAATTGAAGAGAAAAATACCGGTATGTATGTGTAAATTTCAAAATGTATGAGAGAACAGAATAATAAAGCTGCTTTGAAATGCTATATAAATTTTTCCTCTGCATACTGATGCATATCTTATTTGATGTCTGTGGTGATATTTCATAAATGTGATCCTCAAAAACAAATCAGAAAAATACCATTGATTTCATCTGTAAGCGAATACACTTGAAAGAAAAGCCACAACTAATTGGGGGTGGAAAGTAACATTGTCCATTTCAAAGCTGAAACATTAAAAGTTTGTGCCAAATTTGAAACTTGAAAGGCAAAGATCAAAATGATTCATAGAAATTAATTCTATGGTACGTTGTAATTTTCAATCAGGTGTAGCAATGCCAACATTGTCAAGATATGAAGCAATAGAAATGACAGCAGTATTTCCAAACATCAAAGCGAAATGTTACCAATTTGATTACAAATTTCAAAGTTTCTTGAGCCAATCATTAAAGTTTCAGTGCCAAAAATCAAAGTTTAGACATCAAACGTAGACATTCCGCCCCCAATTAGTTGCAGCTTTTCTTTCAAAGGTATTTGCTTAGATGAAATTGATGGTAGTTTATCACACACAAGCACAGCACAATTTCATGTTAAAACAAAAGACACAAAAATAACCTTGTAAAAATGTTCTCATTATCATACATACCCTGTCACTGTCTTCCCCAATGTAGTAAACTGATGCAGGCCTAGTTCTTCTCTTTTCACCTTCTTTCTCTTTATCCTGTTTATAGTTTGCAAGTCTTGATGATGAAATTGTAGCTGATCTAGTAATGTTACTGAATCTGTCTTTGTTGTACCTTGCGGGGGGAGGGGGTGGCCTCTTTTTGTGACCTGTCTCCACCCTAGGCGCAGGGCGTAATCCAACATTATCTTTAGACATTGTTTGAGTAATACATGGAGAGTTACCAAACTGTTTACTCTTGGAAGAAAATTTATCCATACTGACTGTTTTTTCAGTTACATTTTTGCTTGTCCAGGGCAAACCATTAGATTTATAATCATCAGATGAACTCCTCTTAGGAGGAAGGGGAGCCTTTCTCTTAGGTATGATAGGATACTCCTCAGATCCAGATTCTGATTGGATGCTATTATTAGAAGGTAAGGCTACAAGAGGGCTGGCCAGGTTAAGAGTTGATGCTCTGTTGGCAACACTTGCGTCAATCAATGAACCCCCACTCCCTGATTCACTAACAGTGCTACCACTTCTTTTACCATCTGGAGTGTCAAAACCATAGTTAGTTGACGGCAATCTTTTATCGCCCCATTCTCTAGATTGGGGGTATGCGGCACCTGCTTTTGACTTAGATGCATTGAAAGTAACAGGTGAAAACTTGTTTCGTGAACTCTTAAAAGGAATAGCATAGATGGATGTTTTATTTGGTTGGGATGCAGTAGAGCTTAACTGGGATGGGTATCCTTTGGAGAGATTTTTGGTAGCTCTACTGTCTGTACCAATTGAACTCATGCCAGTGCTTGCCTGTACCTTTGTCTCGGGTGGTCTGGGAGCAGGTTTGAGCTTGTTTGAAGGCTTGAGTAACCTATCATCTCCAACACTAGTTACTCTGGTGGCTCTTCTTCTAGTTAATTCAGAAAAATTGTTGTAATTATAACTTGTATCTGTGTATGAATGCCTTCTTTCTTCGTGACTTGTCTGGTTCACATGTCCTCTAGAATTTCCAACATTGGATGTACTGTGAACTTGCTGACTTGATTTTGATGAAGTATAACTTTCTCTTGAATCCCTATACACAGAAATCCCACCAGCTTGAACATGACCATTCGTGGTGAAGTCAGCAAGTTCTAAGTAGGCTGACGGACACATTCCTGAAACCCCACTGTCTAGTCTACCTTCAACCCAGTTGTCATCTACCACCTTTACAATAGTGACAACATCTCCTTCAATAAGAGCTAGATCTCCTGTGTGCAAGGCAGAGAAATGATACAAAGCCCTTGCTCTGTTTCCTTCTCTCCAAAGAGTTTTCTGGGGTACCACTGTTTTGGGGTGATCATTATTAGTCTTGCTGGACGTTTCCTCTTCAGGTGGCAAATCTATTTGCACGTCAACAAAGCTGGCCGGAAAAAGGCCAATTTTTCCATCCAGCTCTCCTTCCAACCACTGCGATCCTGCACGTTTGCGAAGGAATATGAGTTCGCCTTCTTTAAATGTGAGCTCAGACTCACTCTCTCCAACAAATGGATAGATAGATCTTGCACAAGCTCTTGGTGGTACTTCATAAATATCTGGTGAAAATTGTTCTACATAACTCTTGGGAAATAAGCCTGTTTTTCCTTCAAAGCTTCCTTCATACCAATCATCATCAACATCTTTAGTTATCGTTAATACTGCTCCTTGTGGGAAGCTTAGTTCTTCATTGTTTCTGGCTTCAAAGTCGTACAACGCTTGAGCTGAAAACATTTCTTGGTTCCCATATACAACTCCATTTTCATAAAATGTATGATCATCCCCACATATGGATTCATATAATTTCTCATTTTCCACATAAGAATTTGGAAATATTCCTACTTTCCCATGGCATTCTCCTCTCCACCAGTTTGCATCTACTTCTTCAATGACACTGATACGCTCACCTTTCGTAAAGCTGAGCTCTGAGGGTCTAATGCCATTATAGGTTTCTATTGCAACAAATATCTCATACTGCAGTGGATCCTCGATTCTTGTGCTATAGATAACAGGGAAGAGTCCCTTTTTGCCATTAATTTCTCCTTCATACCAATGCTCATTCACCTGGCTTTTCACCTTGACTATGTCTCCTTCATTGCCTGATAGTTCGTCTGGATTACCGGCAGTAAAATTGTAGATTACTCGTATAAAGAAATTGCCATGGCCTTCCATTTAGGTAGTAACATAATCTGATAGACAATAAATGAAAAATTTGTTAGAAAATATTTAGAGTGAAGTAATCGATTCAGCGAGTACTGATAACTAAGGATCTTAAGGTGGCTGGCTACTATTGAATCGAGTTTCTGAGCCCACAAGCATGCACACACATAATTTCCACCGAATTACCATGGTAACCTTTGGATTTACTTAAAAAGATTGAAGAACCATACGTGTTTTGAACCTCAAGAAGGTAAAAATCTCAAATTTTGCACGGAACCCTATAAGTTTTATGTGCTTATTCAAAAGACCTCCTAAAAATCTATGACATATCAAAATGTTTCAAAAAGTTAAATATTAGAACTTATGAAAAAGTGAAGTTTTGTATGAATTCCTGCTCGACTTGATGGGACATTTTTCGGACACTGGTTGAACAAAATATGCCAAATCCAGGTATTTCCATCTCCTTATCTTAAAGTTATTTATGTCATGTTGTAGAATTATCAACCAGTTAATATCTGGACAAATATTGTCTTTGTACATCTATTATCTTTTGAGCTTTAAATTTTTTTTTACTCACTTCAGCTAACGAGATTTCCCATCCATTCAAGCTTGATTATCTCAAAAACTAGTTTGGGACACCCTATTTTCTTTTCATATTTGAAATCAGCATTAAATTTCCATTAAAAATGATGCTATTTAAAGAAAGTTAAATATAAAATCCAATAGTAGCCAGTCACCTTAAGCAGTCTTGAAAATTGAAAATGTGGAAGTACACAAATAACTTTTTGTTTATGCAATGTGCCCCTATCTTGAAGGTTTTAGAACGTGAATTAATTCTGTTGCAAAAAGGAACCTCAATGCACATGAACAAAAATGTACTGGTGATGTCCTTGTCTTTGATTTTCCTGGCTGCTTTAAAGGTCCCTGATGTGTCAGGTATAATTGTTGGGGACCTGATAGTAACAAGTGGGGTTTACATTATCATCAGGGGGAACATTTTTAGCTTTTTCACGTCAATCAGTATTACAGGCTTCAAGATATTAAAATGTATACAATAAGAATATCAAATTCTCATAATTTTTTCAGATGTCCCATTTCCCATTAATTTCCCATTCTCCCATCTTTATCAACAATGTGCATAAAAACACATCATTTCATTTCTCTTATCATTTTTTTTCTGTGGTGACATAAGTGTTGTATGCTGCTAATACATTGGTTCTATCAGCTGTTAGTCTTACTGGCCAGGTCATAGGTTCAAGCTCTGCAAACATCACCTGTGAGATGAGTTTGTTAGATGTGTTGATCTTTCCCATGCCACGAGGGTTTTTCTCCAGGTTCTCTGGTTATTTCCTCCCTCCATAAAAATCAATATGTGAGTTGAATGTGTGAGTTGTAAATGTTGAATGTAGTGGTAGTGAATGTGTGTACAGTGCATCTGTGGTTGGGGGGATTCTCATGGAAGAGCCCTTTAAGTAAGTGATGGTTGTAAAAATGTGGTAGAAAATACATACAGCAGACCCCTTGTAGCAATTTTCAAAGCAATTCAATTTGGAGGACAAAATAATAAAATATTTTCAATCTTCAGTTCTCAGGAGAAAAAAATTTCTCTTGTTTTGTCCTGCTTTGGGAATTTCTGCAAGGGTTTTCTATCCCATATTAATATGCTGTTCTTCTCCAATGAAAAAAAAAATGGTTTTTCCTTCCTTGAAAACTGAAGCCATAAAGTAAAAACATGACATTACTGGGATTTAAGTCCTTTTAGCTTACAGGAAACTGCTAACAGCATTCAAGATGAGCCATTGTTTAATTTTGAACAACTTCATAATTGCAAAGCAATCAAAAATTCAAAACATTAATTTTTCAAAGTTTTTATTAATTCTCATGTTTCCAAATGAAACTAAAGTCACTCAACGCCTTCTATTGAAGCAAACCTTTTTGCGGAAAATTCCATTAACTTCAGTCGTCTTCAACAAGTCTTGTCAAACGAAGCCGCAATCTTTGCGTTGATGACAGAACTCTTCAAAAGTTACTCAAAAAGTCTCTCGAAAATCCAATCAAACAAACTAATTTTCATTCAAAGTTTGCCTCGAAAGGTAAAATAAGAAGCTTATCTCAAGCAAGGATTAAATATTTTCTCAATTCGAGCAAAATTTTGCAGCTTTTTATTCAGGAATTCGTATTAAAAAATAAAAAATGCGATTACAGAGATGCGAGATGCGTTTGATTATTGAGAAAATATTTTGACTTTCGTTAAACGATATTTTGACGATAACATAGATTTTTACCAGACAACAAACAAATACCCGAACCGAAGCGTTAAAATTCAAGGAAAATAAAGAGAATATATTCTTATGTTTCAAAGAACGAGAGGCGTAGAAGAATTTTAAAAATCCAACATTAACAAAAACGAGTCATTTATTACGAGATTTGACAGAAAAATAAATGAAGTTCAGCTTCAAATTCATTGACTTACCTCAGCGAAAAGCTAACGTTTTATTAAACGACAGCCGACGAGAAGCTTTAAATGCATAGAACAGGGTTAACTTTGATGGTTTTGTACTAGATAAGACGTTTTCATGACTAATATATCAATATTCCAGGTGGAAAGTTGTCCCGCTATTTTATGTTATTATTGCTCTGCATGTACTTCAATTTAACAATCCAATGCGCATGGCTGCCTGTGAACAAAACGCAAGCCGCGTACGGCTGTGGCTGCAGGCTTCAGTTAGGACCTCCCCTCCCCTCCCTCCCCTGAAACTATTGCTGACTCTTTCTTTCTTTCTTTCTTTCTTTCTTTCTTTCTTTCTTTCTTTCTTTCTTTCTTTCTTTCTTCCTTCCTTCCTTTTTCTTTCTTTCTTTCTTTCTTTCTTTTTCTCTTAAATTTTTTCTTTCTTTCTTTCTTTCTTTCTTCCTTTTTCTTTCTTTCTTTCTTTCTTTCTTTCTTTCTTTCTTTCTTTCTTTCTTTTTTTTTCTCTTAAATTTTTTCTTTCTTTCTTTTTCTCTTAAATTCTTTCTTTCTTTCTTTCTTTCCTTCTTTCTTTCTTTCTTTTCGTCTTGAATATGGTGAGTTATAACATGCAAGAAAAGCGTTCCCTTTCTTTACTTTTTTCCCATTTAGTCTCTAGCTTCTTATCTTCCATTCGTGGTCTTTAAAAATGATTTAAAATCAGTCCTGGCACGATTTGTGTTATCATGGTTCTCAAAAGGATCTTTTAAGATCCATGGTGTTATTGTGCTTGAGTGCTCCTCTATCACATCCGATGCCAAGAGAAAATGAGCCGTCTTGCTCATTCTCTTGCCGATGTTCAATGATGGCTTCCGATTGGAATGCACATAGTTGATTGGCTCAGGAAACCATTTGAGTGTCCTAATAGTTTTATATTCACAATTTCTTTAGCATATTTGATTTTTGCGTGACAATCTTTTTTCTTTTTTTATGTGAAATTCCCGCTTGTTTTATTTTCAAGAACTAAAGTATCACTATCCTGTGAAGCATAATAGCAAAATTATACGTACAACTTCAGTTCATATGATTTCTCAAATACTTTGCGAAATTACTAGAGACATCAGCTATAGGTGATTCTAGAGAATTCTAAATAAACAGTAGGATTAGTAGGGGAGTGGTAGTTTTGCGGTAACTGCTCCAATGCCTCATGCAATTTTTGCATACGCTGACACGGAATCATGCCCTGTCTGAGCTGTCCTCCTCTTTTTAAGACACCACATGCTGAGCTTTCAACCTTAATGCTTGAGCGCAACACCAATTAACGAAAATTACACTGTTTTTCACTTTTCTCCTATTTTTGTATTTAGATAGAGTGATTTTAGAGTGATTTTCCTTCGACCGTGAAAGAAAAATGAATACATAGTTTGTGCTAGTTGAAAAAGATCAAAAGAAAACAATAGGTTTAGAGTCTACTACTAACTATTAGTTTGCCTATTCTTTCATGGTCGAAGGAAAATCACTCTAGTCTCTTTCGCAGCCACTATTACGATCACTGAAAGCTCTTAACCCTCACTACCTGTAGTGCTAGTGAAGGGAAAGAGCTTTTAGACTCAGTACTTTGTAGTCTGTTTCCAAAAAGAAGATCTAAAACAAAAAGACATTACTCAAAAATTGAAAATTTTTAATAAATCTCTTTGGGTTAAATTATTAAATATACTTCAGGGATCCGTATTCCATCAGCCATTGTGCATGAAAGATTATCCCCGAGTATGCATGGGTAGGAAAGTGGCTATGAATAGATAGATAGTTAAATTTAAATTTGTTTGACAAATAGCAAAAATTTGTTTTTTATCTAGGTGAGAAGACTGCTTATTGTTGAACCTGTGTGCAGCAATCTCTTACCATCTACTCTCCTATGTCCCACGCAAGGGATGGAAAGTGTGGTTCTTTTTTTATTCTATACAAGCTACTAGTAATTATCCTTTTCACGAGACAGTCAGATAAGCTACATGCCCTTGGGCTTGGTTCTTTCCTGCACACTAGCCTGTGTAAGCAGAAGTGAATTTTTCCCTTTTACAATTTTAAACAGTCGCTCTATCCCAGTGTACTAAAGATGCATGCGACTGACTACGGATGGAAGGAAAAGTGCTAGTATTGAAAGCATCAACTCTTATTTGATATAATTAAATTTTCACAATCACCTGACGACCTGATCATGACTTAACGAACATGAATATACAAACATGAAATAGCAGAAAGTAGCACAAGGTGCATGTATGCTGATAACCATCACATCATTAGTAGAATTCTTTCATTATATATTATTTACCGAATCAATCAAATATGCAAGAAAACTACCAAGAACAGGACTATATCATTAACCTAATTAATGCTGCATGAGCAATAAGAACAGTCTTTGTATGAGTGGGGAATGTACGGTACTGACTCACAGCATGTATATGCATGGTATGGTTTGTAGTAAGGGACTGGTCATTAATAAGAGGGGGGAAAACTGGTGCAAATGGGGGAAGGGTCATTATTGGTGGTTCATGCAAACTCAAAGAGAAGAGTCACAAAAATCTGTGCAGACCTTTGAGGGGGGGTCACTTTAATTTATGTACGGATATTATGGTGGGTATAATTTTTCTGCAGTGGAAAAGGGGAGGGCCTCTAGCCTGCCCCCCCCTGATTGATAACCAGCCCCTAATGTTAAAATGGCTTGTGATTGCATGTATGTAAATCATCCAATCACAATGTGTGAGCATGGCTATGGTAAAATATGTTTTGAGAACAGGCTGTATGGCTACAAATTATACCTTATCATTTCTCACTCATACATAAAAAATACTGGTGTAGAAATATAATTTCATTCAAGTATTTGCAAATATCACTTTCAATAGAAACCTTTTGAGCAATAAAATTATGATAGCAATCACAGATATAAAACGATTTTGTCATTTTTACAAATTTTCCTGAAATTGTTAAGTGTTAATAATTATGAAAAAATGTAAAAAATCTGGTTGCATGTAAAATTTCACAAACATTTCTGCATTATAAAAAATGTTGCATGCCTCAAAGACATATTCTCTCTGTCATAGTTTTCTATAAGAAAAGAAAAAGAAAGAAAACTTTAAAAGTTTCAATTCAATAATAAATTAATAGGCCATTCCAAGGTATTGAAAAGGATGCATAATAGTGAGGCTTCAAATGAAATCACACTTTGTGGCATGAAACGACTGCCTTGTTCTGCTGTCACTCTTTTCTCTATGAAATGTTCGCAGAAAAAAGTCAAGAAATTTCAGTTGTTTCATGCCACCAAGAGTGATTTTGCATGAAGCCTTGCCTTCATGCATCATTTTATAACTGAGAAGTTGCCTAATACAGAGTAACTACTTCTACCAGAGCCACCTAGAGGTTTTCAGACAATCACAGGCTGAGTCCTAAACAAAACACTCCGAAGTTACCATTAAAATTAACCAATCAGATCAACTGAAATAGAACATTGCAATACTGGTCCATTTCACTGTTCCATTTCACAGCAAATGTTTGCAAGACAGGATAGGGACAGGATTCTAATAGTTCAAATCCACTTGCAAGCATGTTTTCCCATTTCACACCATATGTTGCCCTCTTGGGAACAAGACTCTTTGTTTAAAGTTCATACGTATTAACAAACCTTCTCAAACATTTCTGAGAAACAAAGAAATAAAACCCAAGGGAACAATGACACGTGGTCTGAAATGGGAAAACATTACACCCAAGTAGATTTGGTCTATTTTCTATTTCAGCTGTGGGAACAGCAAAATTCGATTGGCTAATTTTCTTGGAGTATTTTGTTTAAGACTTGGTTTGTGATTGGACAAGAACACTTGGTGGCCCTGCAGTACTCTCGACCCCAAGTCCCTGTCATTTTTTCTACGATGAACTGCCCATCACAAGAATGCATGCACAGAACAACAGGGCATGGAGTTGAGAGTATGGCCCTAGCTAAAGTAGTCGTATTGTAATATTTGTCAAATATTTATTTACTCTATATCCCTTACCAAAGGTTCCAGCTCTTTTGGATCCACCAGTTTGTGTTCAGTCACAAAGTAATAGAAATGCTTGTAACACTGATTAACATGGGCTTCCTGTATCAAAATAAGAATATATATATATTCATATATATCAAAATAAGAATAAACTGATAAATGCATGGGCTTCCTGTGGTATTTCCTACACAGGGATCCCAACTCTTACTTTAAGAATTTTAGTACTTACAGCTCCTAAGGTTTGTATTTTATCAAAATGATGAATGTATACGTGAACAAAGACTCTAAACAATCTGGTTAAGATCTTCTTAGCTGAAGGGAGGAAAACTTTAGGAAATGGAACATCTGGAAAAAAATGAAATGATACATTTCATGAATTGAATCAGCAAGTTTATTCATTAATGCATCAACAATATAATAGTAATACCTATGTATACTAGCAAAACCATTGTGATGTTAATGTGCCAACCATTTTCACAAAAGCTCTTCATGATCACAAGTTGCTTTGTTTCACCAGCCAATCAATCTCTGGTTGGCACATGAATGACAAAAGCTTACGTCACATGAAGTATTGCTACCCCAGGGGGTACTCCTATGTAAAAAGGGTGGGGATCATCATCAACGAAAATAAATTTAACCCCTAAAAGAGGGGAGTTTGGGTGTGGTTCTGGTTTAATTTTAGCCCTAAAAGAATACCACTTTAAAACACAAGATAAATCACTTACAGGAAGTGTCAGTGATTATAGTGTTGGCATTTACAGGCCAAGGATGATATAGTGGTTATAACTGATAACTGATATCCAGTTTAATTTCTGGGGTCACCAATCACATGCCCCTAAAAGATACCGCATGCGCTAAAAACCAACAGCTTTTCCTTTTCCACCCCTAAAAGAGGGAGTGGCTTACGATTTTAACCCCTAAAAGATACAAACATCCCTACCATTCATCATATGGGAGTACCACCCCCGGTATGTATACAAGCTTAAACATATACACCTATTTCAAAAAAAATTGTCAAGCCAATGTTGTCAGGTTTTTTTTCCAGCAGTTTATCCATTCACACATTGTCATTTTAGACATTTATAAAATGGCAGGCTGTTGTGCTTCCTAAGTTCATATGTGTGCCCCAAAACATCAACTCAGCTAATACTAGAGACGTTTGCTTTCAGTCCCAACTTGTCACAGGTTGCTTTTGTCTATGACAATGTTTTTTGAAACAGGCATACATGTATATCTGAATCTGCGTCAACCATCTTGTTTATATATATTTTTCACATACCTTTGGCAACTGGAAAAACTTCTTCATTATTGATTAAGTTCTCTGTCCAATCCATGAGTAATGCCACATACTACAAGGTTAATAAACACCAAGATTACCATCAGAAAGTTTCCAAGCATTAAAATGAATGAATAAATAAAGAGTAAATGAGATAACAGAGCCTGCAGAGTGAGCTCAAAAGTGGTGGGGTTAAAATATTTTTTCTCCTGCACAAGAATTACAATATCCTAGTTTTTTATATCATTGTTCTCTTTTACTACCTTTGTGCAATAAGAGAGAACTATGGGTGAGGCTAGCACCACCAGCCCCTCCCCCTCCACAGGCCCTGGTTAAGTTCAAGAACAAAAACTGGATAAATAAGAAATTTCTTTACACTTCCCAAAAGCAAACTGACTATCTAGCCATAGCTTAGGGACCATTCATTTTTTATCTGGTGGGGGGGGGGGGGGACTGGTGGTTTTTGGAATTTTTGCTAAAACTTTTGTTTTGTCCAGCTCCCCTCCTTTTATTTTGTAAAATTTTCACATGGCCCCTCTCATCTTGCCCATGTTTCATTCACATGACCCCCACTCCTCCAATTGCAACATATTATTTTCTTTGCCCCCCCCCCCATTCATAGCCAATTTTTCCAGGTACCCCCCCCAAAAAACCACTAGCCCCCCCTCCCAACAAAAAAATGAATGGCTCCTTAAGTAGATAAAATTTAGGAAAAATTCCCATGATTTTGCTTGTGGGAAAGGAACTGGAAGCATTATTAACCAGCAGTGTACCATCCCACTGACCCCTCTCTTCCCCCTTCCCTCCCCCCTCCTGCTCCTACTGCATTGAAAATGCTTTCTGACTATGATATTCTTAGGAAAGCATGTTTATTCTCCATGATCTTGTTTATAAAGGACAACGGCATCAGTGAACATAATTAAATTGACTAAATTCAGAAATTAATTACTCCTTACAGCATCAATCAAATGCTGTATCCATGTACACAACAGATTACTTCCTGTTAGGGATTTATCATTAATTAGCAGGGGGTGAGGGGGTTGCATTTCATTTTTACTCTGATGATTTTTTCAACTCCTTTCCATACAAGATGCAAGAAATAATCAGGCACCTCCCTTCAATGGATACCCAAAAATATGCACCCACCCCAAAACACTTGCACAATTTTTGATACTCTTGCCGTTTTGAGGCACATAAAAATGATGACCCCGTTATTTCTCATCTGCATCCCCCTTCACCCACTAATTTAATGATAAGTCCCCTCAAGAGGTAAAAAGCAGTTTTATCTCTCCCTCCCCTCCCCCAGGGAAAATATCTTTAACTTTTTATTAAATAGACCTTGTATAAGCTAGATCTTCTACGCTGTAATCACACTGATGATGAGGTGAGTTCACATCAAAACATGTTTGCAAAAATTAAAAATGTAGTATTCTTCTTGAAACTTATAACTACTTTACTGCTTCATCAACCTTTTGGAAAATATTTTCCATAAAATTTGCCTGGGGGGGGGGAACTCCCATATATCAAAGGACGGGGATGCTTGTCGTACCTTTTAGGGGTAAAAATCAAGGATCCAGTCGTTTATGGTGTGCAAAAGGTTTTTGGGTCATTAAAATTCAAGCTGGTATCTTTTAGGGTATTTTTAAAGATTATAAGGTATTGCATAACAATAGCACAATAACAACTTTTAATTGGCTTTAATTTTATAATGCCAACTATTAACGTATAACTCATCAAATACATTGAAATTCAATCAATCATCTAGCTGTTTTCCACTGGTATCTTTTAGGGGTAAAAATCTTATACTGCCACGCCCACCTTTGTACAACTCTGGTATCTTTTAGGGGTCATTTTGGAAATTTCCGATGAGCATCCCCGCCCGTTGCCACCCAGAGTCCCCCCCCAGGGAAAATTTGTCCCTTTAGGGTGAGAGACAAGAAATAGCTTTACCCACAGTACTGAACACTTGACAATTACCTGTTGTGCTGGCACAGCAGTTGGCTTTTTGTACTTATCACCATCACACCAGAAATATTCATATCTTAAGAAATTAAGGATTTATATATAATATATATCATTATATGAATGCCTCAAATACGTTACTTAATTATTAACTACTTCCAAGTTCTTGAAAATGATGCAAAAAGACAAGGCTTCGTGCAAAATCACACTCTGTGGCATGAAACGACCGACTTGTTCTGTTGTCACTCTTGGCTATGACTTGTTGATAGTTCACTCATAAAAATAAACTATTAAGCAGCAGAAAAAGTCAAAGAAATGTCAGTCATTTCATGCTACCAAGCATGATTTTGCACAAAGCCTCACCTTCATGCATCATTTTCGAGAACTCAAGAAGTGACCTATTGAAACTACAGTACAAACATTATTAATTGGCATTAACAAAATCTATACATTATCAAATGGTTTTTCAAAGCACATTGGACAAGCACCAAAGCAGGCTTTCCATTATTCCATTTTTTCTTTTCTTATGGGTCAGAAAGTGGAGGCCAGGGTGCGTCATTAATATTTAATTTTCAAGAGTGGTGACCTGCCCTTATACAATATCTCAATAAAATGATAAATTGGTCACAATATGTGAATTATTTTATCAGGACCCAACCACTTAATTATTTGAGGCTCAAAAAAGGGACCCACCCCCCGTTTTTCATGGGCCACACCCCCTTTACCTTCTGACCAGTTGCTGGCCTGCTCCCAGAGAGCCAGTTCGCAGGCTATCAGATGAACTCAAATTTCACTAACCTCGGACCCCCACTCATAACTGGACAGCTGGTTTCTGTACAGTATTCTGCGACAGTGCCATAAATGAGATTTATACGATTAAAAAAGTCAACAACTGTGGGGAAAAATAAGATCGAATCAGTTAATCCATCACAGGAATGGTTGAATTGGTTGGAAAAAATTTTATAGAACAATCAAAATTGTCTCGTCATTAAAGGAAAATGTGTACAGGAAAAGGAGTGGTGGTTGAAAAAGTATCAAAAGTCCAAAGTATAGTTGTATTAATCCTTTATAGTTAATAATCACCGTGAACAGCGACCCAATCGTTTGGATCTTCTCCAGGTGGCAATTTGACACAATCTTGTAATGAAATCCCTGAATGAAGCGTAGCCTGTTCAACAATAAAGACAATTTACTAATTAGTTCTATTCTTTAACTTTAATTGTTATTAGTACCCGTAAGCATTCCTTGATAATACGTCTATTATACAACAGATAAATAAAGATAGTGGATTGTAATTCTAAAGATGAAAACGAATTATCTTTAATACAACAGTTTTGGCACGATTATATTTAAGCTTGTAGGCGGTATACCTTCGCATGCTTATGTAGATCATATCGAAGAGTCCCTTCTCTGAACTTCTTCTTTGGTCGAAAAGTCTAGATAATCATTCAGAATTATAAACAAACTTGTTTAAAAAAATAAATAAAAATTTTCATACAATCAACTAGCGCTAATATTGAAAATCGGATGTATATGTTAGTTTCAGTAAACAAGATGCAAAATTATTTACAAAGTTAAAACACGCATTGGCTCCTCGACGAACATCGCGCCTCAGCGAGAATAATTATCACAATAACAATCTAAAATCTCACCTTATCCTTGGCGAAAAAATGTGATAACCCTTTGTTGGGTTTAGTTGCCATTAGAATAAATTAAAAGACGCGATTTTGGAATAAGTCTTCCTGGGTAAAAAAAATAGAATCATAAGAAAGTTGTTCCAGTGGCCGTAAGTAATATTGAATCCGTAAATGAGCCGATTAATAGCGGAAGTCATTAATCGGAGCTCGATTACCTAATAAGGAAAAACACGAATCTGTACGAAAGATTATTGATTGGATATAAATCAAGAATCAGTCGATATATTGTCGTTGATTAGATCCTGAGCCAGCGATTTCAAGTTCAAGCATGCGCAAGGTAGAGCAAAATAGAATTGAGAAACAGATAAAAATTGTGTCGAGAATTCTCCCGAATTTCTTGTTTTTTTACCCGCCATTTCAACCCCGATCTCGGAATAAACTATGGCGGAGTATTGGCTTGTTTCCGCTCCGGGTGAGAAAACCCCGCAACAGACGTACGAGGCTTTGAAAGGTCGAATGATTGGACTTTCTCCAGTGTGGAAATTCTCAATCCCTGAACTCAAGGTATTCTGGCATGTCAGGTTCTATTTTGAGATTACCACACTTAGCTACATTTTTCAAGATTTTTACCATGTTCAGATGCATTACTATTAAGATGCAATACCTTTATTGTTCTGTAATGATACCTTGAATGGTTCCCGTACAAAACTATGTACACGAATCATGTGACTAGAACAGTTTGATAGTATTTTCTTTTTATGCATCCTAAACTTAACTTCATTAGCGTACAAATTCTTTATAAGTTTTGGGTTTTTATGGTGTGTGAATGTTAAGCCTGAGAGGGGGTCAGGCATGGAGCATTTGTATTTTGTTCAATAATTTCTGTTAAAATTCCCTACCCTGGGGACAGAAAAATGAATCAAATTTGGTCAAATTTCCCCAAGAATAAAAGTAAAATGCCATATCCTGGGGCAAACCAGGAGACAAAATTCCTCAGGGTGGGGATAACAAGAGTGAGCAAATTCTCCCACATATACCCACCCCACCCCCCACCCCCCACTTAGGCTCAACATTGATACATGCATTATATCATATTCTACTGTCATGTGACCATTATCGTAATCATATACATGTATATATCAGGTTGGAACTCTGGATACTTTAGTCGGATTGTCAGATGACTTGAACAAATTGGATAATTTCGTGGAGAGGTAAAATGAATTTGATTGATATTTTATTCCTGCTGTAGATTTTCAAACTCTATGTGTTGCATGTATTGAATAAATAAATGAAATAAAATGAGCAAATAAACAAATGAAAGACTGAAAGAGTGGATGGATAAATTACAAATGGTTATTTGGCTGAATTAAGAAAACTGAATAAATGGATGGATGGAGGGAGGGAGGGAATATAAATATTTGATGAGTAAACAAATTGGCCGATAAAGGAATGAATGAATGAATGGATGGATGGATGGTAGAACAAATGTTAATTATAGATTTAATGATAAATACGTGGATGGAATCAATGTACAATGAATGAATGAATGAATAATGAAAAATTATTGATATCTCAGTGTAACAAGGAAAGTGGCACATTACATGGTAGATGTCTTAGAAGAAGAACACCAGGTAGCTCTTTTCTTGTTTATATCATTTAATATGTAGGGCTTCTCCTTAATATCATCCTTCTTACTTTGATTTCATTCTAATTTTCTGATGTCTAGGACAGAGTAAAAGAAAACTTGCTTGCAAATGGACGTGAGTTGATATTCATTTTTCCCATTATTCCACTTCTCAAATAAATTTCAATTTTGAACAAATGTACAAAGGAACTTCAATCTTTAATTTCTTTCAGAGGATCTTTCCAATTACGTCACAAAATTTCAGTGGGACACAGCAAAATATCCCATAAAACAATCCTTGAGAAATCTCACTGAGATCATCAGCAAGGTGAGCATTTCACTGAGAGACTTCCTGAATTTGCTTCTGTGATCCTAACAGTTTGCATCTCTCTTTTTAACAGCAAGTCACACAAATTGAACATGATCTGAAATCCAAAGCACAGGCATATAACAACATCAAAGGAACACTTGCATCTCTTGAAAGAAAGTCTACGTAAGTATAGATTATAAACAAAGACATTTTCCAAGATACATGTTGTGGCATGGTGCATTGGTTTTGGTTTGGCTTTGTTACAAATTTTTATTTTTCATAATGCTGTACATTCGTTTGTCCAGGGCTGGATCCTGGATTTGAAGAAAGGGGGAAGGCAGACAATTAGAAAGGGGAGACACCAGAAAACTTCTTCTTTAATTTAGAGGAACCTCTATTTCCAACCAGAGAATGCCAAAATTAAAGGGGAAAATGGCCCCTTGCACCCACACCTGGCTCTGCCCTTGGCTTGTTTATCTTGGAAAAAATCATGTCATACACAGGACAGTACAGCCAAAATTTTTGTGGCACATGCCATGTCAACTTCCATGTGTGTCAAATATTGTACTCAAGTTCCCATGTGTTTTTCCAATCCAAATTTAGATTTTTTATTGATGATTTTTCATTATTTCTCTGTCATTTTAGGGGAAGTTTGCTTACCAGAAATCTTGGAGAACTAGTCAAGAAAGAACATTTTGTTCTTGATTCCGAGTATCTGACAACACTGCTAGTAGTTGTACCAAAGTAAGGTTCATATCATTAAGTTGAAGTGAATGAATCATCTAATTTCAGAAATTTGAGTCTCAAAATACCCCAACCTTGTTTATAGGAAGTTACATTGTAGCATGTAACACTTGGACACTTACCAACCTCCCTCTTTCGTGTTGAAAGGGACAGGACCACCATTAACTTTGTTATCTGAGCCAACTTCTAGATGTTATTACAAAGGCAGCATCTTCTCCTCAGTTATTTTAAGACCCCGAGTGTTGTTTTGGCCAGCTCCTTCATGCTCAACTGAGCCAGCCAGTTTGCCATTGTAGAGCATGTATTCCCATTGATTTAACAATTTAATAGTCACTATAAAAGTGCCATATAAATTGTCACTGGCATTATTTTGATTAGCTAATGAAGAAAAGAAAGAAACAATAACTTTAATGTGTTTACTGTGTTATTTTTTAGGGCACTTTTTAATGAATGGAGAAGAAAGTATTGGAAATTAACTGACATGGTTGTTCCTGAGTCAACCAAGTGAGTACTCATGTTAGTGTTCCAGGTTTTGACTTCAAATAGAAAATATATTTATTTATTTTTATTAATCAGCTTAATCTTTGAGGATAATGAGCATGGTCTGTTTACTGTCACATTGTTCAAGAAAGTTCTTGATGAGTTTAAGCTTCATGCAAGAGATAACAAGTAAGTTTATTATTCACTCACTCAGTTTATTAAGTGCATAGTTCCAAAAGAATATCCATACCTCCCCCATGATGGGGGATTGGAATTTCCAAGGGGTGGGGAGGGTCTGAGGATATATTGTGTAGTTCCATAAAATATCCATACCTCCCCCATGGAGTGAGATTGAAATCTTAGTGGGGTGGGGAGGATCTGAGATACATCCAGGGGGAGGTTGAGGAGGAGAATAGCCTTTTTATGAAGTAGAGGGAAATACCTATTCAGGGGCATTTCAGAATAATGTTTAGGGTGGGGATGGATAGGATACTCCCTTTATAGCATCATCGCTTCCCCCACACCCATGTCTACCTTAAAACTGTTGTGCAACAACAATTGTTTTTACATAGGTATATTGTAATATTTTCATTTTTTCATAGATTCTTAGTTAGAGATTTCATTTATGATGAGAAGGAACTTGAGGCTGGTAAAAATGAGATTTCAAAACTTGAAACAACAAAAAAGAAACAATTTGTAAGTCTTGAAAGAAATGATTGTTTGAAATAATAATTTTGCATGCTTGCTCTTGTGTCCTACTAGCCATGGTTTCGATTGATAAAACCTTTTGCTTCCCTTCCCTTCCCTTGTTTATTATCATTTTATCTGCTATTTGTGTTCCAGGGTCCTTTGGTAAGATGGTTGAGAGTCAACTTTAGTGAAGCATTTACTGCTTGGATCCATGTTAAGGTGATTGATGTACCTTCAAGTTCTATTATTTTAAACAAATTTTTGTATGACTGTGAAAAATGTGTGTTATCATATGACCCGTACAGCTCAGCGCGCGCGCTCTAATAAAACCATTGGAAAAAGTCACGTGATGAGGGCCAGAAGGGTTGATGTAAGCAGGCCGGAAAAACCCATCTGGCCCTGCTCAAAAGCCATCCAGCCCTCTTCGGTTGTGCGCACTATTTTGATCAAGTTTAGCAGGATCTTTCAATCTTTTTTTACGATAAAAATCGGGTCATATGATAAAATGCTTATTGACTGAGTTAGGTCGGGCCGGACGGGAAAATATTTGGCTCTTGGTCATTTGTACGGACCTCACTGCACTCGGTCCATACAGCATGACCTCGAGCCAAATATTCTCCCGTCCGGCCCCCCCCACTCAGTCAATAAGTACATAGTACAAGCCTATGGGTTTTAATGACATGGCAGCCATGATTATTCCCATGAGAACGAGAGGCTTTGTTTATGCCCAGGTAAATTGAAGTGTTTGAATGAGACATGGCTGCTGCATGATTAAAGCCCATGAAATGGCTGTTTTGACATGTTGAAGTACTTTCATTCGACCCCCAGTGACCTCACAGTCTGTGTGGTATTATGGTTGGCTGATGTTGTTCATTTGATACCATGACGGTTCAGCATGCCATGACTTTTCACAGTCAATAAATGTGCTACTACTTTAATTTAACATTAAAACAACACTGAGATCATATTGCCACAATAATGGACCTTTTTAGCTTGGGCATAAAGTTTCCCATTTCAGGCCATGTGTCACTCCCTTGGGTATTGTTTCTTTGTTTCTTGGAAGCACTTGAGAAGATACGTTAATATGTATGAACCTCAAACAAAAAATCTTATTCACAAGAGGATGACACATGGTCTGAAAATGCCCAAGCTTAAAAGGTCTATTGTCTAAGTTCATATTTGATTTGTCATATTTCAGGCACTTGCTGTTTTTGTGGAATCAGTATTAAGGTAACTAACTTAAATGAAGTAGAACAACTGATAAAATATAAATTTAATTCTATAACTTCAATGGGTTGCCTGTGGTGGATTCATATTTTTTAATTAGTTCTGGGAAGGCTTTGTCACCATTAGTTTAATATTCTCAATTAAAACCTATGTGAATCATAATTTTTCAATTTGCATTTTTAATAGATATGGTCTGCCTGTCAACTTCCAAGCCATGCTCGTACAGGTATTAATAAAATTCTAAATTCTTTAACACATTACAGGGGAGTGTTAGTTACAGACGCACGAAACCCCAAAGGCTGTAAATCTTATTCTCAATACTTTACAAACTTTTCTTGCCATCTGCAGCCATCAAAGAAGACACAAAAGAAGATGCGCGACATGCTGGACAGCACATACAATCATTTGGAATCAACGTCCTACAGTTCTGATTTAAATGAGGTAAAATAGAAAAGCATGTTACCCAGTAACAGTCTTAATCTATTTCTGAAAATATCGGCAAATTATGGGGGTAGGGTGACTCAGAAGGAAGGCATCACATTTTTGTAACCCGATGCCCAAAAAAAACCTAAAGACTCAAACACAGTACCTCAGACACACAATGTAACGTTCTTGCAATGTTGCTTGCAACAAGGACATCATACCATGTGTCCACCCATGCCTAACTCTTGGAACATTGAAAAGTAAAACTTGTTTCTACTTCTGTGATCTCATACACAACAGTTGCACAGGTGAATGCATGATTTCCTTGTTGTAAGCAATGTTGTAGGGAAAGTTGCATTGTGTCTGAGCCTTAAAAATTTCAGCCACGCACTCACCAACTTCCTTTCTCCCATTCCTAGGGCTGCTGCTAAATAGTTATTAAAGTATTACTAATTGTTGAAGTATTACTTATTGTTGTTTTTATCTCAGCTTCAGGTGGATATTCCAGGTCTAATTATGGTGCAACAAGAGTACTATCCCTACGTATTCTACCAAGTGAAACTCAATTTACTTGACAAATAATTATACAATTTGATAAATCTCTTGGTTGCATCTACATATGATTACTCCTCGACTAAAATATGCTCTGTCATGATGTCAAACTTCAAAGTTTTCTGCTCAAACTTAAATTATAAGACCATCCAACTTCAAAGTTCATCCCATCTTTTTTCCCCAATTCCATGATTTTTCCAAAAAGTTGCTGCCGATATATATGGGAAAAAGTCAGCATGGAGTAGCACTCTCAGAAGATATGCAGAATCAAGTCTAGAAACTCTCCACTGAATTTATTTAGAGAATCATGCTTCTGAGAAGGCAGAAGGGAAACTTTGAAGTTTGATGGACTAAAGCTTTTAAGTTTAACAGCACAACAAGAGCAGGTTTCTGTCACGACTATTCACAGGGGGATGCAATGAACAGTAATATACTTTCTATCTTCACTAACATAATATGTCATTATTATAATGAAAACATAACAAAGAAATGGGTTTGGTTGTGACAACAGATGATAAAACCCCAAGAAAAATCAAACAAATAAGCTGAAAAAGTGTCAGAATTCATCTGTTAGAATGTTTATGAAGGTGATACATTTATGAGAATCCATTTATAATTTAATTTTTATTTCAAAATGTACTAAATTTGCTTTTGTTATCTAATGAGAATCAAAGAAAACAAAGTATTTTTGGTAATTGTGTAGAATAGCGCTCCCATTGACATGTCGGCCGTTTGACGGTAGTTTGTTGGCCGTTTGATGGCCATTTGATGGTAGTTTGTAGGTCACCTAATGGTAGTTTGTAATTATGTGGTTTTAACCTGTTGGTAACTTGTTGGTAGGTTATTGGTTAGATGTCAGACAACAGTTGACCAACATGTTAACAGGGGTGCTATTCTACACAATTAGCGTGTTTTCTGCCTTTTTGCAATTTAGTACGTGTTTGAATATTGTAGTAAGTCCTGATTCAAATGGATTTCAGCAAGGCAAGCAAGGTAACAGTAACAATAGCCCACTTTCAATATATGGTTGAATGATCGCACACAATAACATCCAAGTCAAGGCTCCTGGGAAACAAAAGAATAATTACGATTATTTCGATGTTACTGTGCTTGGTAAATGATTAGATAGTATGTTTTTTGTTTCTTGAGCATGTTATGTTGCTTGAAGAAACAGAACATACTCAATCTTACGATTATTTCATTGTATTCCCCGGAGCCTCGATTTGGTTCTTATTGTGCGTAAGCCCTCAGCCATATATTGAAAGTGGGCTACTAAGGTAACACTAGTAACAATTTAGTGCATGACACACTTTAAAGTTAACATGAATTTCAAATTAATATGATATTCATCCTAGTTGCAGACCTTCCCAAAACTTTCTTGAATGACCTTGAAACAAGGTTTGAAGTTGAAAGTTGGACAATTGTCTACATAAGTTGCATTTTGTCTTTTCCAACCTTGACATAAAACCATTGCTTTGTGGTCATTCAAGCTATTTGGGCAATGTCAATTAATCACAATTTATTATGACGTGATAATGAGAATCGTCAATCTTATAAAAATGAAATGATTTGAGCTGCTTTTATGCTTTTGAAACCTCAAGAATTTCGAGCCAGGTAATACCGATCGGAACAAGTTTCATGGTTGGTTTAAAAAACAATAGATTGGTATTCCAAACAATAGAACTAAACCTAACCTAACAAAAGCAGTACTGTTCTAGGGAGCAATAAAAAAAGCAGCTTTTGAGCAGTACTGCATTGCTGAGAATTTCTAGGTGTTCAGGTGTAGCTTCTGTTAGTCATCTCTGTAAATTGATTTGCATGTAAATACTTTAAACTTAACAAGAAAAGTTATCATTAGGATATACTACAGTGCATGCCATATATCTGTGAAGCAATTAACTATTTAGTTATCAACTATTTAGTTATTGACTAATGTGTATGAATCACACAAAGAAACACAAAGGTCACTAGAGGCACGTTGATTTAGTTCTCACTGTTCTGCTCCAGTGATGTCCACTAGTTTGTGCAAAATAGTACAATTAGACAACAAATCTTTAGTTTTGTTTCCATGGATATATGGCGTGCACTCTTAGAAGCTTTAACTTTTGTCACACAGTTTATTCCATACTTGAAATAGTACTTGATATAATTGATTTTTAGGTGTGTGGGAAAAATATTAAATTACATTGCCTAAAATAGTACTAAGATTTCTAACAACAACATTCTGGTTTAAGGATTAATCAATAAAAATAGATATCTAATAATTATTATTATAACTGTTGTTATTCCATTTTTAGAAATTAGGGTATCACAGTGTACTGTCAAACTATTTGTGAACTTTAAAATAAAAAATATGAACAGAAAGTTAAAAAGAGATCTTATTCTCATGTTATTGGCTTAACTGGCTCAAATTAGAATAACTGCTTGCTAAGTAGCTACAAATTAAAATCAAAAGGTTGAAATTTTTTCCTAAATGCACCGGCCAACTGTTTTTCTCTTTCCATTGAGACTTTACACTCTTTCCAGTCAGCTCTGTCTGGCATGTTTAGAATGGCATCGCATGCTAGTACTTCCCTGAAGAAAACAAAGGAAGGAAAGAAAGGGATTAATTAATAATGCACCTATCAGCGGCAAGGGACCAACCCCCAGGCCAACCATGGAGATACTGTAGGTGGGGGTATACAGGGAGATTGGATTTAAACATTGCCTCTGGGGTTGGGAAAATGCTTGACATTTTTTTATGGTTGGGAAGTTTGGGATGGGGGATATGGTAAAATTGTTTTCCTGGTGCTCTGCAAAATGACAGGTCAGGGAAGCTGCTGACAGGTGCATAAAGCAAATGGTTGAATGAATGAAAACAAAAGAAAGATGAAATATACAAGGAGAGAAGGAATGAATGAGACAAGCAAGCAAGGAAAAAAATGATTAAAATGAAGAAATGAAATGAAGAAATGGATGACAAACGAAGAGGATTTAAGAATAAAAATAATTTAACATTTATCATTAGCTTATACACAAACATCCTTAATGTCATCATACATTGCTGATATCGATGTTTTCCTATTAAAACATATACTAAATGACTAGATTTAGACATAAAAGAAACAGAAAATATGTTAATATAAGTCTGAGATGGGAAAATCTTATCATAAGTACTATCAGTTACCTAGTTTATGGAGAGACAATCCACTACATGGGTGACTTACAGAGGCAGATCTACGATTTGGGGTTGAGGGGCTCACACGAAAAAAATTGAAATTCAACTTAAATACAATGAAAGCGTAAAATTTTGAAAAAATTGTTTAAGTAGGGAGGGGAGTTTATGGTAGATAGGAGGATTCATGGGCATCCACCCCTGACTTTAATCTGGCCTTTTGTATTAAACACAATGTTCCAAGGTAAGGAGGGAGGGAGGACACAGGCATCCTGTGACCACCCTTTGGATCTGCCATAGGCTTACCTGCCAAACTGTAGGTCCATCTTGCCTCTGACTCTATGTAGTAATCTATCACCATTATTGAACTCCACAACAAAATATGGTGCACCAATGGGAACAGCCTTGTGAGAAAAATGTACAATTACAAGATCAATAGGCAACTTCTATTTGCCAAAAACCTTGTGCTGCTTAATGCAGACTATAATAATCATAGGTGCTCATACTTCGGTCAATGGTTTCCCACTGGGAATCTCTTTCATTTCCATTCCTCTCATCTCAGCTTCTTCTTTGAATATCTTCTTCAATGATTCCTCCTCCATTTTTGGAACTGGAACAACCTAATATTACAAAAGAGCAGATTTCATATGACTGTGAAAAGCTCTTGTCACAATCGCAGTCCTGACATGGTCAAGGCACAGCAAAGCAAGGCATGCTTACTGCACAGACTTTGCCATGAGCTTATCTATCACAGTCATATGAAGCTTGCTCTGACAACATTTTGTGTCCACATGTTGTTGCAAGAACAAAAATGACAATACAGTATATGATTCTAAAACCTTCTCTTCATCAGTTGTTAATTGTATCTTGTATTTAGCTAGGGATATTCTCTCAGCATTAAATTATGATGTAGTTTCATCACATTTCTACGATCCTTAAATTAAATTGTAAAATCTGAGAACATCCCATGCTAACTACAAGATACACTAGTTAACAATCTAATCTCCTCTGACCTGCAGCTGTAAATGCTGAGTGTAAAAATTTCTTTCATATATAACACAGGATTTCCCATCTTCACTGAACATTTGTTGAAGAGCATGTTTGTATCTTGATTCAACCAATCAAGGTATTAAACTTTTCTAAACCATAACAGGGTTGTAAAATATGGTGAAGATGAATTTTTTAAAAGTGCAAGGTGTTTGAATGGATGTATAAGCCATTTTCAATTTCAATTTAAGTTGAAAAATCAAGGATACTTTTCTGTTTCCATCAGAATTTCCTGGAAAAAATTAATGCAAAATTTTTAATGTTATTAATTTATAAATAGGGAATAACATAACCCTGGAGTTCCTATGGCTAAAGCAGAAACTTGAAGATAAAACACAAAATGGAATAGAGTGGTTTTCATATATGTAGGAAACTAATGGCACTGACTTTGATACAGTGTGTCGTAACACTGAAATGGCTTCCCATTGATTAAAACACAGTTATGTCTACTGAAGTACTGAAGTATGGTACCACTACTTTTTTTTAATACATAATCTTAATATCAAATTATATAACTACAACAAAGATATAACTTATGTAACAATAGGGAAAGTAACGAACAAGTATTGTAGAAAGAAAATACATGTTACCACCACTATGGTTTGGTTAAAAGTTTGCCATGGTGTTTTCCAATCATACAAAATCCACTCTTCAGTACATTTTGTATGGCTGTAAAAAGTTTGCTGCAGGAACATGATTATGATACAGTCAAAGCATGGCAAGGTATGTCAAAATCCTAGAAAACATTATGGTCACTACAACACATGCTTACAGCACCAATCGTCCCATGAGCTTTTCACAGTTGTATTAAGTCTGCTCTATTGATAAAAGTTCAATCGAATGAGGTTTCTGCTTATCCAATCAAATGTTTGGGCACAGAGAAGCATTCTGTACTGTATTTCTGGTGCATCTGCATGTCAATTATGATTATGACAGTCACATGAACATGCTTGAATGCCAGGAGAGTTGTAATAAATTATGAATAATAACCTACCTCATTAAGTTTAACAGATGATTCAAAGTGTGCGACAGGACAAATAAGAACATGGTCATCCACCAATCCTCCTTTAGCAAGTGCAAGATAACTCTGTATCAAATGTCAAATAAAAGTAAGCATACTTCATCATCTATAATTGAGAGAACTAAGTGGGCTTTCATTTATAATGGCATGGGTGAGGGGGGTCGGCAAAATTTTTCACCTTTGCTACAGTATGTGTGGTGTAACATAACAAACTTACCAGGTTTCCAACGCTAACAACAAGATGTTTCTCCACTTTAGGACTACCAAGACAAAACCAACAATCACCTTTAAGTGGAGCTGAAACAACAAGATCATACTCCCCATTTAATAAGGTACAGATTAGAAAATAACTATCAAGAACAATTCATTACATACTTACGTGGACCAATATGCTGTCTTGACTGTTTTTGTGGATGTGAGCCATCTAGAAAATAGATTTGCATCAACACACTACATACTTTATTAACATAATTGTTAAATAAAAAATCTGTAGAATAGATGAAGTGCAATGCAAAGACTATCTGTGATTTATTTTGTCTCACCATGTTTTCTTTTTTGTCCCTGTTTTCCTGAATGACTCATGTCAAAAAAAAAGCCACCCTCACCTTTCTGAAATCAAAAATAAAATGATTGATATTGTATCCAAGTTTATCAAGAAATAAGTGAATATAGAGAAGATTTCATACAGGTGGAAAATGATATATGGCAAATTTTCAGCCATACTGTAGCTATATTATACTTTACCGTGACAGTAAAAATGCCTTATGATTGAACAATTCACATGAAAGCAGTGGGGAGCCTTGTCAGTGTGGTACACTGTGTCATTTAAGTGCTGTAAATGCCATACGTTTCCCACTCATACGATAACCATGCTTATGGGAAGCCATTTCAGTGTTACTGCATACCATACCATGTACGTGCTGTAAGTGGCATAAGTTTCCCACTCATATAATAACTACCTATAATACAGCAACCATTACCTTGCCCATGTCCAATGTTCTAGCATCAGAGGAACGAAGCAAAACTTTGTTATATGGGAATTCAGTGACATCTTCTGGTTGTTCTGTTAGTTTGGATTTTTCCATGTGACAAATGGGCACAATGTTGAATGCGTACATGTACTTAAATAGAAAGGATAAAATGTAAAATACACTTATTGTAAAAGAGTCATAAATGGATAAAGCAACAGACTGAAGAAAATATAGAAACATTGATGGATAGGTGGCTGGTGGAATGGAAGAATGGGTGAGTGGGTGGATTAGTGGGAGGTTAAGTGGATGGATAGGTAAGAGAAAGAATTGGTGGATGGATGAATGGATGGATGGATCAGTGGAAGCATGGATAGATACCAGTAGATAGGTGAATGGATGGAAAGATGGACAGATATGTGGGTGGCTGGTTGGGTAATAAATAGATAGATATGTATATGGATGGGTGAGTGGATGGATGGATGGATGGATGGATGGATGGATGGATGGATGGATGGATGGATGGATGGATGGATGGATGGATGGA
>JAAAQI020128790.1:0-13974 GCA_011800005.2 Stichodactyla mertensii | reverse complement strand
AAACCGAACTTTAAAACTAGTGGTTGTAGAACCAATATATTGGACCCGGCATTTGTTACAAGAGGCAAGATAGATAAAGTTATTAGAATAACAATAGAGGGATTGCTGAATACGATAAGTTTGCCAGTGGCAAAACTAGAAAATGAATCAGTCTCAATTAAATAATTATTATGGCAAAGGTCGCATCGCTTGTTACATTTAAAACAACCCTTGGGTGTGTCAGGCCAATATTTATTTATTTATATATATATATATATATAAAATCAAATATCTCAAATAACAAGAAACAAAAATTTTTAAAAGATTACTTTTTTTCCTCGGAACGATACGAACATTCCTAAGTTTTGGGATCTATTTGCACATTCTACTTGGAATAGATCTATTATCGCCCTTTTCTATCGCTGTTATTTTTCTGCTGCCTATATTTTCCATGACCTCTCCGACGACCTTGCTTGCGGCCGCAAAATCCTAGTCTCTTCGATATGGTCGACATAGTAAATACTTACGAATGTGACTGTCCATGTATTCGTGCAACAAAAGAAGTTTCTTGTTCAAGTAGCGACTTCATACGAGGCTATTCAACTCCAACCACCAGTTCTGCAAACGGAGAACGATGCGGAACTTCGCAGGTTATGAGTAAGGAAGCGGCTAAATGACAGGCAGCCATTGTTGCAGTGATCGAGTTTTGTGTATCGCGTTCTAAGATCCCTAGCGATATGTGTATCCCGGTACCCGGATTGAGCTTGTGAGAAACGTGTTGTTCATGATTCCTCGACGGTTCGGGTTCACCGTACCGTTTTAGTGTCTTTTTAACACGTAGCCAAAAGTAGCGAGCGCTAATTTCTATTTCGGCCCTGAGGCCAACCAATAATATTTGCTATGTCTGTCATTTAGCTGTACACTATATTTCTTCACATCAAATCATATTCGTTGAATAACATACTTTAGTAGGCGGGAGGAACTTTGAAGTGTGATGTCGCAAGTCTGATGCCAAAACTATCTCAAGTGGGATTCCAAAATCTCCTGCAGTGGTATTTTTTCAACCTTACCGAGTGTTAGGCGGAAACCTCCTCAAGTGTCATCTCGTGTGGTATACCGAAACCATTTCAAGTGGTGTACAGAGACCTCGAGTGATAATTTTCATCTTCTTCAAGTGGTATACCACAACCTACTCAGGTGGTATTTTTTAAACATTCTGAAGTGGTATACCGAGACCACCTCCAGTAAAATAGGAAAACCTCATTGACTGGTATGCCGAAATCTCCCGGAGTGGTATACCAAAACCATCTCGACTGTTACATGAAAACCACCTCGAGTGGTATGCCAAAACCATCTCATACGGAAACCCTCTCTAATGGTATTTTTTCAATCTCCTCGACTGGTATAGCGAAAGCTCCCTGAGTAAGATACCAAAAACTCCTAGAGTGCTATTTTTCAACCTCCTCAAGTGGTTTCTGCGAACACTTCCAGTAATGTAGCAAAACCACCTCGACTGGTATGCCAAATCTGCTGGAGTGGTATGCTGAAACCTTTTCGAATGGCATGCTGAAACCTCCTCGAGTGGTATTTTGAAACCACCTCCAGTGTCATGCCAAAACCTCATTGACTCGTTCGAGGGTTATACGGAAACCTCAAATGGTATTTTCAGGCATCCCAGACCTATATATCCAATGTATCCTATAATTTGTAAAGGATCCTATAAAGAGCCTATATTTGAAACCTTGCTTGTGGGACTTAAAGTGCTACTTATAGGAAATTTTGCCTCTTTCATGAACCACCTGGAAAGTTTGTAGATATAGTCATCAACACTTATATAATAACCGCGGGTAAAATGATTTTTTCGATTTCCAAACGGAAATGCTTTTTTAGGCCTGTTTTTTTACTTCTTATTCCAAGGCGGTTGCATACTGTACTTGCTCGGACGAGGAATGGGCCGAGACGGAAATGACGACATCGGCTTAACCTAAACTTGCAAGTCAACGTTTACTATTGAGTTTTCTGACTCACAAGAATCAAAACTGGAATTAAAATTGCTTTCGCTTCCACTTACGCTACTTGAAGACATATTCACTCTTGTAACTCAGACTTCTGTGTTAAGCCGATGACGTCAGAGGTAGCAAATTGAGAGACACCGCTGATCAATTACTGCTGGCGCATATATGCAAAAACAATCATGGCGGACGGCTATCTTCGCTATTTCAAAACCAAAATTCTCGTTACTCACTGCATTAATAGAGAAAAGAATGGACACTGCATGCCCCTTAACTAAGTTGCTTTCATATAAGATGGAAGAAAACACCATCAAAATGGGAAAAATTTCGTATAAGCAGCACTTTAACCGAGAGGAAAATGAAGTCAAAACGGGGAAGACTAAACTGAGTTTTGACTGAAGAAGAAAAGCTAAGGAGGCGTGAAAGACGAAGAGAAAGAGGAAGGAATCTCACCGAAGAAAAGCGACATATAAAGTCAAGTAAACAAATAAACTGGGAGATCCGCTTTTAGGTAGTACCTAATTTGTATATTAAGCCCGTTACAAAAACCAAAAAGGCCTAACACAAACCAGACATGGCAAAAGGTTTTTTTATATATTATATTTATTTCATGATTGTTAGATAAGGTTTCTTAGCTTGTAAAAAACATTTTCTCTTTGTATTTTTCATTGTTTTGCTTGTATTTGTTTATTTAGTTTTTAGTTTTGCATGTTTTGTCATCATTATTTGATTTTTTTCAAGCTTTTTTTTCCAGATGCGTCGATTATTTTTCTGTTTGATTTCCTGTAAACCCTCAACTTCTAACACAATTACTCTATTTTCTTATAAAACATTAATCCTATAATAGGTATTTTCAACAACATCCAAATTATCGGCAGCTAATCCCAGGGTTCCGTAAGCTGATAATCATTCAAATATACAACAGTCAGCCTGCCTTGGTTGGCCACGGTAAATGAATGGCGAAGGCAATAAAAAACGTCGTTGCAACCATATGTTTACAAGATTAACAAGTGCTTGAAGCTTACTTTGTAGAACTGGGACGGAGACAAAAATCCAAAAATTAATCCAAGGAATAAAACCAAGGAATATCACTTGAATGTAAGTTTTTTCTGTAAAAAAGCTAAAAAATTCTTATGTTTGTAATAGATTACTTACAAAGTGGTTAGAACAGGTTTTGCAAATGGTGTTTCTGAAGTTCGAACTCCTGCTGCATAGGATTGTGGGACTGGATGTGGAGACGCGGATTCTGAATATTTGAAATTGAAAAAGAATGCTCATCCAGTCACGTCAGAACCCTTTCACGGCAACAGCATAGAGCTTCAAAAAACAGTTTTTAAAGACTTTAAGATGTAATTAATCTTCAGACTCCGGTTAGCATTTAACGTTTCATTTATCATTTGTAAGAGTATGAGAAGAGCTTTTACTGATGTAATTTGTCTGGAAATGACGCCAGTTTGGACAAGAGACGTAGGAATCGCATGGAGTACTCCCTCGGGGGACGACACGGGTCCCGAAGAATGTGGCAGCTATTCTTTGACTGTACCAGATGCCTCATGGACGAGAATGCTGGCAACATTCCTTTGACTGTACCAGATGCCTCGTGGACGAGAATACTGGCAGCTTTTCTTTGACTGTACCAGATGCCCCGTGCGGACTAGAATACTGGCAGCTTTTTTTTGGCTGTATCATATGCCTCGTAGACGAGAACACTGGAAACATTCCTTTTACTGTACATTCCTGATATGTGGGCTCGAAAACTACTCGTATAAAGAGTTGTATGTTCATGTTGTTAATGTCCAAATCACATTTTCTTTCATATATTTGTTATGCATCCCACGTTGGTGTTTTCACTTGATTTTGTGACTGTACATTTCCTGAAATGAAGTCATCAAAAATAGATGTATTATTTTTGTATTCTTGATGCTGAAATTGCTGAATGGCTGCAGTTTCGTGCAAGGTTAAATGGCTTGCAGTCCTTGCAGTTTCGATTGCAAAGGATGAACAAATGCCAACAGATACAGTTAAGGGAAACTGACGGAGAGTAGATCTCTTGTCCCATGGAGCTGGGGTATAAGATGTTGCACAAAGTCCAGTCATACAACGTTGAGAAATTGATATGTTACTTGGCATGCCGGCATCCATGTCTTGAAGACAGGTGTGTTTGACTATCCTACATAACCGTACTATCGATTTTCTTTTGACCTCTTGATCCCAGATAGCATCGACTCCGCGATATAACCAAAAAGTTCGGCCCACGCTTTTGTTACCTCTGTTGTGCAAGCGGGACCTAGCATATCCTGTAACGTCCACAGCAGACACTCGCCCACAATCTGCCAAGAAATATTAAGCAAATCAATGACTGGTATTCAACCTGATATGTACTGATCAGAAGATAACTAGTCATGAGGGCAAAACTCTGCCCATGCATGCCCTTACTACTTATGACGTAAAGCTGCGGTAATACAAGCAACAAAATCATGCAACATGTCGCGCAGCAAAAATCGATGTTGCAAGTTGTAGCTGCTAAAGTAGAAGCACTTTCTACTTTTTGCAACAAGCAGCCACAACGTGCAACATCGTGATTCTTGTTGCGCGACATATCGCACGATTTTCTTGCTCGTATTACCGCAGCTTTACGTCATGTTGCGAGGAGAATGGCTTCCGGTGGTGACAACGAAAGAGGTGGTGATAGACCTTTACGACATAAACATGAAAACGAGGTCTAAGGGCCATGACTTCATGTCATGTAAATTGAAAGACTGCAGTTATGGCAGACAGTGATGTCAAAGTTTCTCTAGAAGATGTCCTTGGATCAAAACTTTCAGATTTCCAGCGAACAATCCATGGAAACCTTGATGGTAATACAGCTGGCTTTATAATGTCGTATTTAAGCCAGTAAAGCTGTGTTTATAATCTTAATATGAAGAAAAGTGCACGGAAAGTCAAGTAATATTCCTATTACAGTTCAGCTGTACAACATTTGTGAGATGAAAAGACATTGCTCAGTCAATTTCGCCTCCATTTTTGATTCTGATATCCCCTAGGCCTCATATTCATGTTTATATCGTAAAGGTTTATGGAAGAGGCGTACTATGGCAATGATGCTATCGCAAAAGTATGACATATATAATTCGTGTGAATGGCCATGATGGATAGATTAGACATAAGTTGTGATTATCTTCTAATCAATCTTATTACCACCGGTTATTAACAAAATACTTCTCATGATAACTGACAAAAGTTTTGTCTAAAACCACGTTATTATGGTTGTCGGACTGAACTGTCGGGGATGGCCAAGGTCAAATTTATGGAGAAACATTGAAGTGCTGAAATACAACATGGCTTCTTGGATGCTTTTCATTCTAATTTTGTGTGTAGTCTTCAAATGATTCTACAGTCAAACAATAGCTCCACCAATCAGGGCGTTAAAGTTTTCTCAAAGGAATATGGTAGGTCCGACAAACAGCATCAGAAACCTCTCGATTTCAGGGACAGTTTTCGCTTTTATTCACTGAACGAATTTTTTAAATTGTATTCTCAGGATACATCACATCCATCCGAACCATTATATGTTTTTAGTACTCAGCATTTGTTTTGGCGCCGTAACCCGATAAAATGTTTTGGCTTGTCGGACGTAGCAATAGTAACTATTGAGAGTGGAACTAAGAATAATTCTTTATTCAATTACCAACATCAAAATTCACTGCTCTTTATTCTGGACTTAGAGAAATGTGTCTCAGATATTAAAAAATGCAGCGTAAAGAAAGTAGATTGTTTAAAAACAAAATACTTACATTAAAATGTTCTTTTTGTATATTCCACGGAAGATGTCTGTCGCCAAGATTAGCTAAATAACTCGTAAATGTTTCCGAATCCTCAAGCGAAGAGACAGCCTTCTCCAAAGCATTCATCACTCGTTTTGCATGCAAGTATAATGACCTTGAGTTAAGGATGTCTTTTAATTCCAATCCTTTAAACGCGGGAAACGTGCTCTGTAGATTAGGGTTGACTTCAAATAACCTAAAAAAATGACAAGTAAGTGTCGGTAAGAGGGAGCTACTGACGTCAGCCGGTCAAAACAGGTGTTAAAAAACATATTGCGCAAGTTCGGTAAAAGCAACATCGATTGACTGCTTATTCGACTCGGAAAAAATGAGGCGGCCGTTTACAGAAGACGCAAAGTTCTCAAGATTTCGCCAGGATAATTTAGCACTGAAAAAGTTTTAATAGGAAAAAAATGTTTAAGAATTTTTAGCACCAACTTTCTTTTCTTGACATAAATAAAAAATATTGTATTTTTGATAACCCATTCGCCATTTTGGTGTAACTCCTTCAGATATGTTTTTATTTTTATTGTTGCTTTGCGCGAATGACATTCCCTACTAAGTTTGCTACAAGCAAATTTAAAATTTAGTCTTTCATGAACCGCGTAATATTAGAAACAGGTGTAATAACTACTCTTAGTATGGGTTCATTTACTTTAATACGTTACAATAATATATATTGGCTTATGTGTATGTGATTAATTACATGGTAATTTAATTACGTTGAATTTATCCTATGTCAGTTGTGAAGGATGTACGGGTTATTATACAAGTCGTGCCATAAGAATATTCAGCCGTATTACGCAACTTTTTGTGTCATAAATTGTTTATTAAACCACAGACAAGAACGCTACGGAATAGGTTTTACCCCAAGAAAAATCAGGTGGGAAAACAATCCAATCAGGCTGCGCGCGCACCCGTGTAATATGCTCTCATTTTTGTTTTCAAAAAAGCCCGTATTTCTACTCAAAAAGCGCGCGTGATCTAATAAGAATTCCACTCACGCACACTGACTTTTCTTATGTCGTTAAGCAATTTTTTCTCTGAATTATTTCCCATCAATTTTCTTGTTATCCACGAGTTTCTCATTCAGAAAACCAAAACACTTTTTTGTTTCTGTTTCATTTTCTTTAATGGTTATTCTCTTTGAAAACAGAAGGATGGAGCTCTCTATCACAACAGCTTAATGTCATAATTCCCTTTAAATATTGATGACTAAGTTAGCTGTAGTAAGTGGCCTGGAATATTTTTCGTAGTTTTTTCTGCTTAAATAATTGATTATTTCGCTTCTTTAAGGGCTATAACCTTAGGAACTTGAAATTCCATGATTAAATTTTAAATGAATCTTTTAAATAGTGTCCAAATTTAAAAAAGAATAAAACTATGCCGCATCTTCAAGCATTCGTTTCACGGCGTGCAATTCTTCCGCGAACCGAAAAATAAAAAGATAACTACTTCTGCAATTTTGGGTTATAAGATATCTGGGTTTCATCTTTGATGGAAGTTAGCTCAATTAGCTATTCAGAATCATAGTCGAATGTCCAATTATATGAGATGTTTATCGGTCAGCCGAACATGAAATCTGTCACTGAATGCTATTTTTCATAAGGTATCGCGAGAACAGAATTCGATCGTTCGTTCGACGTAACCGTAATTTATTCTAACTTCGATTTTAATATTGTTTTATACGGAGATAGAAATACCGAAAATAACTTGGAGGAAGGTCCTTGAACTAAACTCACCCGGAGGACACCTGTTGGCGGGAATTGAAGATTCATAATACTGTTTTTCTAACGACACCTTCGTGGTTCCATCCGCTCATACATGGACTGCAGGTTTATCTCATATGTAATGCAACTGACACTAACTACCCTCTCCATAAAAGTCGATTGTTAAGTTAGTCATTTATTGTACTTCTCGTCGGCCTACCTTGCGAACAGCTTCCTCCCAGCCGCTACTTTGACTGGTTCCACGAGACTCCATGTCTGATAAATCAACTTTCTTTGTTCTACTGAAATCGGAATAGGTCTGAACGGAGCAGCTTTGCACAGAGGGGTTGATAAAGTACGTCCATTCACTGTCACACTAGCTCCACATCCCATCTCGCGACAGCTTCTAAGCAAAAAGAGAAAAGATTATTTTTCCCTATTCGTGTCGGGTTTTCAATTTCTCCCAACTATTTAAATATTTGCTGACGTAAGGAAATTGCTTCTTGCGTTGTCGTGGGAAACGTCTTACCTGCGTTAAATATGACGAACCGAGCGCCTAAATGTCAATCCTGGCTGGCCGATTTTTTATTGCTTACAAACTAGACATTTCTTTTTTGATTTGGACGTTGGTTACCTTCGGTTTTTGTTTATGTGGTTATTGATTTTAATCAAAATGCTACAATAATGACTCAGGAAAAGGACGGTAATGATAAAAGAAATTGCAGTTTATCATACATGATGTACATAACCTATGAGTTTAATAATTCGCCCAGTATTATTATACAAACAGCATTAAAATATTGTTTTTATTATTTAATTAGATGAATTTTCCATTGGCTTAAGTAAACAATAAAAGACAACACTGTCAGAAACAAAAGTGAGGATAAGAGAAACTTTCGGTTCGAATATTTCGCCTTCATAAGACTGGACACGAACTCTATCTCGTCCCCAGTCCAATGAAAAATGGCGGTACCTTTTCATCCTATCCCCAAATTTAGCCCCACAATTCTGTGCGGCACAAATTCGTTCCAGTCCTTAGTTGAATTTCAGAAAGGCGAATTAATATATTTTGAGCTCTTTTGGATGCACTGAGTAACAAAGATGATAGACACCCCGCATGAATATATAATATAGATATAGGACTTATTGGATAATCACAGGTGAACTTGACCTGGATTGTGATTGGATAATCACAGGTGAACTTGACCTGGATTCTGATTGGATAATCACAGGTGAACCTGACCTGGATTCTGATTGGATAATCACAGGTGAACTTGACCTGGCTTGACTTGGCTGAACTGACCTGGCTTGACCTGACCTGGCTTGACCTGGCTGAACTTGACTCCGATTATATATTATATATTTTGAGCTCTTTTGGATGCACTGAGTAACAAAGATGATAGACACCCCGCATGAATATATAATATAGATATAGGACTTATTGGATAATCACAGGTGAACTTGACCTGGATTGTGATTGGATAATCATTGGTGATCTTGACCTGGACTCTGATTGGATAATCACTAGTGATCTTGATTTGAACCCTGATTGGATAATCACTAGTGATCTTGATTTGAGCCCTGATTGGATAATCACAGGTGATCTTGAAATGGATTCTAATTGGATAATCACTGGTGGTCTTGATCTAGTCTCTCACGGATAATGTTAGATAATTTTTTTCAATTCTCAATGCACTTTCCACTCAGTGGAATCCATTCGTGTGTTGTTTATAAATTTGTTTGCGCAGGTTGTAATGTCTGCTATATCGGAGAAACCTTTCGTCACTGAGCAACACGCGTTCGAGAACATCTACTGTCGGATAAGAAATCACATATCTTTAAACACTTAGACAATAACAAGCAATGTCGCGACGCGTGCTCTTCAACCGATTTTACCTTAATTGATCATGCCACATCCAAGTTTAACCTTAAGAGAAAAGAAGCGCTACATATTCATTGGCTGAAACCTGAGTTAAACCAACAACAACTACATGTTAATCTTAAATAAAATCATTAGTCTTATTGTTCCCCTATCCATTGTTCATAACGATTGTACATACATAGAAGAAGCTTCAGTACATCATAATCAGTATTGCTGACGATATGAGAGTTGAATCTCTCGAATACAAATAAACAGTATGAAGTACCGACTCCAAAGCGTCGTCTCATCCATTAAGATCAATGCACTTTGCAATGATTGTCAGTGAGGGACTTTATAGGTTGTATAAGGCGCACTCGGCAGCCACACAACTTGCACCCATAAGAATGTAATAAGCTTTATTGCATTGTTCTACCTCCAATTGGATCTGAATTGAATCTGGTCTTTCATATTCACACAAGCCTCACACCATGAGAGCAACAGACCGGCCGTGCTATGCAATATTCACAAGACAGCCTCAATAAAATCGGAATAGAATATGATGATTAATTCAAAACAGCTGCCAAAATTAATCCGCAAATTTATTAGTAAATCCTCCGTAAAATTATTGTCTAGGTTAAATAAAGTAAAGCAATTTAACAGCATTCATTGAGTGTTGTGTGGATTAAACGACGGAAAAACCCTCTTACAAGCCCCTCGAATAGGAAACATCAAGTTAAATGATCGGTTTTCATTTTGAAAGAAGCTCCTGCTTGATCTCCCACATTGAAATCTCTGTTATTAGCTACTACATTTATTTAGTCATGTTATATGGTAATCATATCATATAGCTGGACCTATAATTTTTGGCTGTAATTTAATCGATTTATAATTTTATCGTTTGTGTTTTAGGGCGACATCAGTAACTATTACTGTTCTTTTTTTCCTCAATCAGAAAATTTTCTTCTCCTCTTTCTTTTTTCTTTTCGCTTTTTGAAATCTTATTCCTCTGATATTCACCCAGGCATACATACATTACATACATACTTTATTTAGTACTTCTACTACAGTTAGCAATACATTTACTAGACTAAGAAAAAAAGATATAATGCTCATTGCTGAATCATATAATCATAATATGAAAAGAAAACGTACTGTAATTAGTTGGACTTCCGAATGCATTAATTCAACTTGTGGTCTGGAAGCGCTAACGTTTGTTCTGAAGAGAATTCGATGCTCAATTTCGTCAGGAAAGCCGAGAAAAAAGTTGGAAGTGTCTCAAGTAGAATCCAGGGCGCCTGTTCAAGTGGCGGCGACAGTTGTGATAAAGAGAGTCAAATTTCGGTTTGAACATATCTAATTTGACAAATCTCACCTTAATTGCAACGTCTCGGTTTGGGGTCGCGGAATCTTCCACGGCTCTTCATGAAATAAAAAATTCGTGTAAATTTAATGGCATCCACATGCAAGCTTTCGAACGTTCAAGGAAGCCCGCCTAAGATCTCGTGAGTCTTTGCGGTTGCGCGTAAATTTGAGAAAGTAAGCATAAGGGGAGCCTGCATATGTCTTCGTAAGTCCGGTAATTCTATGAATGTTTGTGCAACTTTGTGCAGTGAATCAACGCAAGTTTGTGCATATGCATACCTAAATCATACATGCGGGCACCACAGACACAAATGTGCGCGCATATCATTGTTAGTAAGTAAGTAGTTTCCCTGTGCTTTCCAATAGAAACGCAGGCTATGGGAGAGAGATTGCAAGTGGTGTAATTCCCCAAACGTTTGCGCGCGCTCTGGCGTAATGACATACGTTCACGCAAATAATGACGAGACTTACACTAAAATAATTTATAAACGGTTTCGTAACGATTTCAAGGTGACTGTCTACTATTGAACCGACTTTCCGGCCTCACAAGCATAATAATCGTTGAGTTACCATGGTAACCGAAATTTTGCTTAAAAAGGTTGAAGAACTATACACGCTTTGTACTTCAAGAGGGCAAAACCATCAAATTTTGCACGGGACCCTATACTTTTTATACGACTATTTAAAAAAAGCTCCTAAAAAATCTATGTCATATCAAATTTTAAAGAAATTTTAAGTACTCAAACGTGAAAAAGTGAATATTTGAACGAATTTCTGTTCGACTTGATGATACTTTTTCAGGGCAATGGTTCAACGAAGTATGGCAAATCCAGGTATTTTCATCTCCTTATCTTAATGTTATAGTTAAATAATGTTTTCATTAGTCACCAGTCGCCTTAACCGCGATTTCACGCGATTTCCACAAAGACATGATTTCCATTGAATTGTTACATCAATCCATTAATTGTTGCTTGAAAAATGAAGGGAAGAAAAGCCGGAAAGGCAGAACACTAAATGTACAAAATTAAGAGTTATTATTTACTTACCCTTTGGCTAAACATGCGAAATAGCAAATATTAGCAAGAATAATGGAATGAAATTGGTTCAGTGCGAGTCTTGTCACAAACTGTCTCAGTCGTGTCCTCTTCCTTTTGCCGTCTTTTTCAACTAATATGACTGTCAGTAATAAATCACACTTTCTTTGTAACTTAACACCTTCAAATCTTAACAAAGAAAATTCATAATCTTTGCTGAGTAGATATCTATTATCCTTAATGTAAAAAAAAAAAAAAAAAAAAGACAAGAAGTATCAAAATTAAACACTTTTGAGTGAATGGAAAACAAATAGTCAACGTGATATACAATGGAGTGTAAGGATTTGCTCAAAATCTTTGAAGCAATAGCAAATAATCACAAAATTACGCATTCAGAAAACTGTTCACGATATGTTTACAGCGAAGAAGTGGGCAAGCGGCAGGGAATCAATCCACTGCATGTATGGAGTAATACAGGCAAAACAGTGTCATGTTCTACTGTGGGAAATCTGCGTCACCTACAGATGCAATGTCTAGATGATTAGTTTTTAAAATGGGACATTTTTTTCAATGGTATTTTCCAACAAATTAGACCAATGATGAAGGAGGGGTTTTTTTTAGTAAAATTAAGCTTACGAAAACAAAGATTTTTTTGTGACGTTTCCTTTGGTTTAATAGTTTATTTCAAAAGTTGATTGTGTGTGTGTGTGTGTGTTTTGTGTTTACTTGGTTAGTTTGTTTGAAAAGTTGATTGTGTGAGTGTGTTTTGTGTTCACTTGGTTAGTTTGTTTGAAAAGTTGATTGTGTGTGTGTGTTTTGTGTTTACTTGGTTAGTTTGTTTGAAAAGTTGATTGTGTGTGTGTGTGTGAGTGTGTTTACTTGGTTAGTTTGTTTGAAAAGTTGATTGTGTGTGTGTGAGTGTGTTTACTTGGTTTGTTTGTTTGAAAAGTTGATTGTGTGGTGTGTGTGAGTGTGTTTACATGGTTAGTTTGTTTGAAAAGTTGATTGTGTGTGTGTGTGAGTGTGTTTTGTGTTTACGTGGTTAGTTTGTTTGAAAATACTTTACGTAAACAAAAGCGCTTCTGATTAATTTTTGGCTGTCACAAAAAAGACTGAAAATGAAAATTGAACATTTGCGAAACAAAACCTCCAGTCTAGACGCCATAAAACCAATAATCATGACACCACAAAAGATTAGTAAACAAGGCACACATAACCTCGTATCATTTTCTTAAGTGGTCCCTAAGATCAGACTGTAAAACCAGTATTTTTTAGATTGAAAGTGCAAAACACAAAAACGTGCTGTTTTAATCATAAAAACAATAGTCATGGCCACAAAAGAGGAATTAAGGCAAATACTCATGTCAATACAGTTCCTCGTATCATTTTCGTAGTGGTCCCTAGTTTGTTTTTATGTCTGTGTAAAATCAGATAAAGAGTGTTTTAGTGTAAAGTGCAAAATACATCATGTCCAACGTCGATATCAAAGCCTGGTTTCCATTGGCTGCTACTAGAAGGTAAGCTTGAACAATGTAAACAAAACTAGATTGAATCTGATGGACAGTCCGCCTGAACCTGAACCAATCCAATTAGTATTATTCAATGTTTTGTAAATCAGTACCGGATCAAATCAACTTCTCTCACGTTGCGGTAAAAACAAAACAAAAAAAAAACAAAAAAAACCCCAGGAAATGAAGTAAATGTGACAAAATGAAAAAGGCAAAATGAAGATAGAAATAAGAATAGAACGGGAAAAAACAGGGGAAGGGAGAAATAAATATGAAAAGTGAAATGAATGGATGGATGAATGTTTGATTGGATGATTAAACGAATGGATAGAATGAATGAAACAAATATGAAGAAAGAAAAAGTAATGAATATACCCATTCTAACGGTTTTCCTTCATATTTCGGTTCTTCATATTTCAGACTATGAAATTCGAAAGAAACAAAAGCTAAAAACAATAGGATGGTAGCTAAACAATACATTTATGATTTATATGGCGTCTTTTCTATGTGCATATAATCAAAGGCGCTTTACAATGATTAATGCGAATTTTTACAGACTGCATTTTAAGGCGCCATAGGCAGCCACGCAGCTTACAATCATGAGTGAATAATAAATAAATATCTGCGTTACGTAGTTTAGCAGATATTTGTATTCTGCACGATACTAAAAGAATTTCTATTATAG
>JAAAQI020128779.1:0-13976 GCA_011800005.2 Stichodactyla mertensii | reverse complement strand
CTTGCCGCGCCTTGACCGTGTCCGCGCCGTGTTCGTGCCGCGACTTTTTCACAGTCATACGAAATCTGCTCTAAAATTAGCATTAGGGTTAGCGAGTGGTCATAAATTATCTGCAAATGTTATGACCCTCTCAGAATAGAATATCACGAGTCTCCTTGTGGATTTTACAAGGTTTTTTTACGGAGCGCATTTAGGGCCATCGTACGGAGCCCATTTAGGGCCATCGACTTTTTTCAGACAACTTTTGTTCTCTTCCTTTGCGACTTTTTTGCCTTAGTCGACTTTTTTTAAATCACTAATTCACGCGTACAGTTCGAGAAGGACTCAAGGACGCTGAATTTCAACGTTTAATAGAATAGTGTCTTTGTGTTGGAAATAAAAAATGTGACGTTGTTGGCCATTGTTGAGTTAAGACAAGTTCAAACAAGAAAAAAAAAATTATCTGGTAAAGGAATTGATAAGCGTTTGACCTGGAAACCACCCAGCCCATAATCTTATGAAAGATATATTTTTCCCTAGATAAATACCGCATAGGTATTGAATGATTTATCGATTCATGAGTAATCGTTTTATAATTGTTTTTACATGAAATTATCATACATCGACTGAGACATAAGCTTGGATGATTTCAAAAGACATTTATTAAGACTTCAGAAAAGCTTACGATATTACAACACCAGAATCATACAGATATCTTTTTCTTGGGTGGTTCAGTTTCCTTTTTACTTAGTAGTCCTTCAATGTAAGGATCTGCTCTACGAGAAACATAGAAATTAAATAATGTTACGGATTGGGCGTCCCTGTTGTAATTGATAGATAAACTTTATTCACACAACCTTTTCATTACAGGTGTTGCTAAAGTTAAAGAACATGAACATATATGTGTGCAATTATTTTCAAAAAAAAAAATTACAATGATTGTTTGGTTTATATAAACTAATTATTCTTGTTTCATTGCTTATAATTTCATATTTGTTTGTCTTAACTCAAGACATTTGGATATATATTTGGAAACATAGTAAGCTACTGTTCGATTTTTGGGTTTCAATAAAGTTTTAACATTTATAATGGTGGTATCTATTTCTGGATTGAGCTTGTTATATAAATTTAAACGTAAATTAGAGTAGAGAGAACAATTCAAAAGGAAATGCTCTTCTGTTTCAATTTGATGTTGATTACAGAAGACACACTTCCTGTCATCAATTGTTCTCTTTTCGTATCTTCCTACTTCTATTGCTAATTTGTGATTGCTTATTCTTATTTTCGTTAAGTTTATTCTTTGATCAAAATTTTTAATTGTTTCTAGATAATCTTCCATTTCATAATTTTCTTTTATTCGGTTAAAAAGTTCGATTCTAGCTTTCTTGATTTTGTTAATGGATTTCCATATATTTATGTAATAGACTTTCATTGATTTGTAATATCCTTGTAGATTAGTATTAGTAATTGGAATGGCTAGTCTATTTGAAATGTCAATATTGTATGACTTTAGCATATGGCAATGAGTTGTGAGTGATAACATGGTTTTTGTTTTTCATGTAATGATTTTGATATTAGAAAGGCTTGTTTTGCAATTGAATCATCAGGCAAACGTATTAAATGATTGAAATATTTGAGTATCTGCATTTTGTCAATAAAAATTTTCAAGGGAAATCTTCCTAGTTCGGCCCTACAAGCTATATTGGATGCTTTGTTGTTTACTCCTAAAAAATATTTACAACTGAAACCGTAAATGCATTTTCTCTGTCTGGCCTTTTTCCCATTTTTGTAGACCATGTTTTTGATACACTCCCCAAACCTCACTGGCATATGTGAGACTATGGGAGATATCAGTGAATCGAATAATTTATTTGCTAGCTGTGGTTTGATATTCTTTATGTCCATTGTGCGATTAATGCTAAATAAAGCGTTGAGCGCTTTTTCTTTAGATTTTTGATGATAAGAAGAAAAATTTCCATTGGTGTTCAGTGTTACTCCTAAATAAGTAAATTCATTTACAACCTCAAGCACATTATCACTTATAATTTTGAAAATTCTTTACTTTGATTTTCTTGTCGTTTTTTTCTGAAAATCATAACTTGATTTTTTGTCATTTATGTTCATTTGACATTTTTTACAATATTCTGAAACACAATTTATGCAATTCTGAAGTCCATGAGATTTTGATAAGAGCACTAAATCATCAGCATACATGAGTGAAGTTAGTTTATTTCCATTAGGTAACAAAAAGGCATCAGATCTTACAACTTTATCAAGTGAAGTCGATAGTTCCTTCAAGTATAAGTTAAAGAGTAAAGGACTTAAAATACAACCTTGACGAACTCCACGGCCATATTTGAAACTCTTAGTTCTTCTTGATCCTAGTTTAATGAAACATGATGATTTCGAATACAGATTTTTAGTTTGTAGAAATTAGTTTGTAGAAATTCCCAATGATGTTATTGTTGAGTAATGTATATAATAATCCTTCATGCCAAATTGAATCAAAAGCCTTTTTGAAATCAATAAAACATGCATATATTTTGACTCTACTAACATTTGTTACATATCGGTCTACGAGGCACTGTAAAGTGAAAGTATGATCAGAAGTTCTTTTCTTAGGCATAAAACCTATTTGCGAGCTGTGTAATAATTTGTATTTTTGAGTAAATTTCATTAATCTTTGATTTAATATCGAGCTAAGTAATTTTCCCAGTCCTCTGTAATTATTGGTGTCAGATGTATCACCGTTTTTAAAAATAGGTGTTATAGCATATGGCCCTCGCACCAGTCATTTGGAAAAATGCCTGATTTTAAGATCAAATTGAAGAGTTTTTCAAGAAGTGGACACAACGTCTATACTGTCAAATTATTTCATTGCGTATTTTGACCGAAGATCCTGCTTTCTTATTTTTAACATTTTTGTACATTGCTGAATTTCTTTCATGGTAACAGGACTATTTAGGTCAGTATTAACGTCAGACATATCGTTTTCTAGAACAGATATATTTTGAATCAATTTTTCCTGATCAGGTAATTTAATTGGAATGCTTGAATGTAATGTTTCAAAATGTTGTATCCACTGTTGTTCTGTTATTGGTGGAATTTTCTCCTTTTTAATGTTTTCATTAGACGATTTTAGAGTTTTCCAAAAGTTTGAACTCTCACAATTTTTTTCAAGTTCCATTAATTTTTCTTTCCGAAAGTTGTATTTTTTGAACTTCAGTAATTTTTTGAATTCTTTCAATTGTTGAAAATATTGCTTTCTTACAAAATCATTTGATGGATCAAAATGTTTTAAGTTAATTAATTAATTAATTAATGTTTTAAGTTTTAATTAATTGAGAGAGAGAGACTGGAGAGAGTGAGCGAGGACGAGTGTGTGTCGGTGACAAGAAAGCTCGAGTCGTCGAGAGAATTTATTTTTGCCTGGAGACGTAAACATTTTGGTCCTTTGGAGCCGGATCTACCAGTGACAGAAAGATAAGGTCGACTAAGCCGGAATTTAAGACGAATTCTTGATAGAAAGACCTTGACAACGAACAGTGTTCACGTTTTGCCAGTGTTCCTGTTTTGACTGCCGTGTTAGCGACTTACTCGAGAATTATGGACGTATACAAAGGCCTTGGAGCCCCTGGAGACGATCCAAAGACAAAAGACGACAATAAAGACGACATGGATCAAGAAAACGGCCTTGAACAAGACAGTTTAGAGACTGAAGAAACGGCGGTAAGTGAGAGAATTCAGAACTTTCGTAAGCGAAAGAAATCGACAAAAATTAGACTCACCAAGGCTAGAAATCACCTTAAGGATCTACTTATGGCTAAATGTGATGGTTCTTTCAAAGTAAGAATGTATTCGAAGGCAAATAAACAAAATCAAGTCAGAATTTGACATTTTGGAGAAAATTATTCGTAGTTTGAAGGAGAGTTATTCACTAGAAACCGCGCACGTGCCCAATGCAGACATTGACACAGTAATCGAGGCACTCGACACAGAGCTGAATGACGTAGGAGCCGAGACTGATTTATGCGTTGAAACAGCATATAATCATATTAAAGAGCGATTAGAAAAAGGAGAAGCTGAATCCGTTGCCCTTTCAGTTAAATCCTTCAAAAGTGAGGATTCACAGATTTCAAAAACCCCCTCAGAAGTTGAGCGAATGCACCTCCAAGCACAAGAAGCGAATGAAAGGCTATTGGAAATACAGAAAGAGCAAAAGAACTCGAAAGGCGCGAACTTCAGCTCGCAAAACAAAGAACTGAAGAGGCCAGAAAAATAGCGGCTCTAAATGACGCCAGAGCAAGCGCTGCTGAGCAAAAAGCCATAGATTTTGCCGCAATAAAACGGGAGTTCGAGAAAAAGGACCCGCCCTTCACCCCAGTAGTAGGAGATCATAGTCAACAGCGCCTCATGAACTCTCGGGAATCTGACCCAGTTTAGCACATTGCGCCCATTAGACTTAAGGGAGTGGAACTGCCTTCATTTTCCGGAGAAGATAAAGCAGATTTTGATCCATGGAAAGCTGCGTTTATGTCCATCGTCGACAGAGCAAATCTTCCAGTCAATGAGAAAATGATAAGATTGCAGAACAGCTTGTCAGGTAAGGCGCAAAAGATGGTCAAAGATTTGGGATACTCGGAGAACGCCTATGAGAGAGCCAAGTTCAATCTTGAAAGGAAGTACGGAGAAAGACGACTTCAAATTAAGCACCTAACAGCCTTGCGTGGGTGGCGGAGAGTGAGGCCACGGAATCTAGAAGACATGGAGGAGTTTTTAGCTGTTCTAGAGCGAGTTATGGTAGCGCTAAAAGACAGTGGTCCAGGTATGGAACTAACTGGTCAAAATCTAAACCTCACTGCAAAAGAGAAGTTGTCAGAAGAAGACGAACAGTCTTATAAGTACTGGCTTATTGACCATTCACTGGAAGACACGTTTGACACTCTAGTTGAATGGGTCGAGCTGAAAGTACAAGTTATGGAGAAGGCGAAGGAAGAGACCAACGGTTTCGGAAAGAAAAAAAGTGACGGCTACTTTCCTGAAGAAAGAAGAGCAGAGAAAAGGGATGACAAGAAGCGGTTCAGGGGTTACAGCGCAACATCTAAACCCTGGAAGTACATAGTTTCGTCTTGCGGAGAGACACACCCACCATGGGCCTGCAAGTCCTTCAAGTCGTTGTCAGTGGCTGAGAGGAAAGAACTCATCGTCAAAGCCAAGCGTTGCCTTCGATGTTTAGCAGCCGGTCATATGAAAGACAAGTGTCCTAATGCCAGGCGGCGTGGAGTTGATGGGTGTACTAGCAATCAGCATAGCAGTTATCTCCACGAGAATAAACAAGAATTCAGGAGTGCTCAGAACCAAACAGCATCCCCCCTCAGAGATTCGACGAACAGACGACTCCCAGCACTAGGAAAGAACAAAAAGAGACTCGACTCCCAGCCTGCCACCTGCCAAAGAGACAAGCCACACGACGAGGCAAGCAAATTACGTCTCACTGATGGTCTTACCAGTAATTATAGAGAACCGGAAGAAAAGATTGCGAGTGAACGTGATGCTAGATCCCTGCTCAACGGGTTCGTATGTAACAGAAGCTGCCGCAGAAGAGCTCGAGTTAAGAGGTGAAAGTCAAAGTCTCACCATCAACGGCACCGGAGGTTCAGAGGTAACGAAAGACTCGCGTCGTGTTGAACTAGCTGTTTGTAGCATCGACAACGGCTTCACAGCAGGCTTGCATGCAAATGTCTTGGACAACATAATAAGTGACACACCGGCGTTTGAGTGGTCTAAGCTGAAAGATAGATGGCCTTATCTAACAGAGATTCCCTTTCAGAATGTTGCAAGACGGCGCCAAATCGAAATCGATGTTCTGATCGGAAGTGATCATCCTGTTTTTCACCATGTTCTTAAAGAGCAACACGGAAGTAGACCGAGAGACCCTGTCGCGAGACTGACAAAGTTGGGTTGGGTTTGTTTTGGCCCAGCTCTTGTTGAGGAATTCAGACGCACAACCCGGTCACACTTCACCCAGCGTGCATATCGCAGTAATCACACAAGTGGGCTTGAGGCGTCGAATGACGTCCTACAACTTTTGGGAGCTTGAGGCAATAGGCGTCAAAGAAGATAGTAAAAGAACCTACACTATAGAAGAGGAGGCTGCAATCACTCAAGCAGCAGACACTCTTAAGTTGGAGGACAAGCGGTATACTATTGGTATTCCTTGGAGAGAAGGTGAGCCAAAACTCAACAACAACTATGAAATGGCTCGCACAAGACTCGTTAGCCAAGAGCGATCTTTAAGAAGAAAAGGACCAGAGATCATGAGTGCATACAACCAGATCATACAAGACTACGAGAAGGGCTAGGTCAAGAAAGTGCCCAAGACCGATGAGCAAGACCAGTGGCTGCTACCTCACTTCCCGGTCGTGAGAGAGGATAAAACAACGACCAAAGTTCGCATTGTATTTGACGCAGCGGCCAAAGACGACGGGAAGAGTCTGAACGACGACGCCCTTCCGGGACCGAAGTTACAGAGAAAAGTCACTGATGTACTAACACGTTTTCGCCGGGCACCAGTTGCGCTTACGGGAGACATTTTCGAAATGTTCTTACAAGTCGTCCTCCAGGAAAAGGATCGCCAGTACCATAGTTTCCTCTGGCGAAACTGCGACAAAACACGAGACCCTGAAGTCTACGAGTTTTAAAGACTGATATTTGGTAACACGTCTTCGCCCTTTTGTTCTCAGTACGTTCTACAGAGACGTGCTCAAACGAACGCCGCAGTTTACCCAGAAGCCGCAGAAACAGTGGACAGTTCAATGTACGTGGACGATGTACTTGATTCTTGTGAGACAGTTGAGGAAGCAAAATGTCTAAGGCGTCAGCTGTCAGACCTATTGACGAAAGCTGGATTCAAGTTGAGAAAGTGGACATCAAGTGAACCAACTGCCATCGCAGATGTTAGTCCGGAGGATAGACTCGACAGTATGGTCATCGATGAAGAAAATTCTCCCAAGATCAAGACCCTTGGCGTGCTGTGGGAAGCTAAAAGGGATGTTTTCACCTTCCACACTCAACCACCGGATATCAACAAGAAGCCAACGAAGAGGAAAGTGTTAAGTGACACAGCGACTTTGTATGACCCATTGCAGTTCCTTTCACCCTTCACCGTGAGAGCCAAGATACTCATGCAAGAGATCTGGACAGCTGGAATCAGCTGGGATGATGTTTTACCAGACGAACGTATGGTCAAGTGGGAACGATGGGTCTCAGAGCTGCATGAATTACCTAAGGTGGCAATTCCTCGCTGTCTACAACTACCAGATCCAACCGAAAAGCATCTTCATCTTTTCTCAGATGCGTCAAAGAATGCTTACGCCACAGTTGCCTACTTAGTACGTCGCTACTCTGACGAGACTGCTTCATCATGCATAGTTGGGTCGAAGAGCCGAGTTTCTCTACTACATGCTATGACGATACCTCGGCTAGAGCTTATGGGTGCAGTCTTATCGACTCGATTAGCGAACAGCCTAACGAAGACACTAGAGGTTGATAATACAACCTGTTTCACTGGCCAAGAGTAATCAAACGCGCCCGCAGATCACGAATTGTTTATTTTGACGTGTGAAATTCAGTTGTTTAGTCACATTTTAGTTATTGTCGAGTTAAAGGCAGTTGAGATTGATATATTATTGTAGTTGTGGAGTTGCAGAGCCGCAAAGAAGTAAGTGAAAGCCATCGAGTTTATAAAATAGTTGGAACATTAAGACTGACTCTATGTTATGTATTTTCAGATTGAATTGTTATTCTCGTTGTTGTTATTCTTACAATACAATATTGCAACCTGTGACTCCGCATGGTGAATTATATGTCCTAACGGTCCACAACCTTCTGGACTGACTCCTCAAATGTAGTGTATTGGGTTCGCAGTCAAACCCGTGAGTTCAAGCCCTTTGTTGCCAATAGGGTGAGCGAGATTCACAAGACATCCAACCCCAAGCAGCGGAGGCATGTACCCGGGGAGATTAATCCAGCCAACCTGCCGACAAGAGGAATGTCAGCTACAGAGCTGGCTGAAAGCAAGTTCTGGATAGAGGGACCTGAGATGCTGAAAGCTAATCCAACAACGTGGCCTGAACAGCTGCCAAACAAAGACCCCACGAGTCACGTCGACCAAGAAAGAAAACGAACCAAGACATACGTGAGTGATAACGTCAAAGACAACTCAAGGATCGATCCAACTCATTATTCAGACTTTTTTCGTCTGTTTCGTCTTACTGCATGGATCCAACGTTTTCTGAGTAACTGTAGACTACCACAAGACTCAAGAGTGAAGCAAAAGATTCTGCGCGTCAACGAGCTGAGAAAGGCAGAACTCTTTTGGTTGAAACAAGCACAAAATGACGCCTTTCCTAACGGCAAAACAGAAAAGTCACTGACAGCCCTAAACCCAAAGAGAGACACCAATGGCTTGCTGAGATCTGACGGACGGCTACGATATGCAGAGGAGCTACCATTTTTCCGAATTTATTTGTAAGGCTTTTTCGCCCGGAATAACCTCCTTTCCAACATTCCAAGCACTATAACTTTCCATTATTTCTAGTCCATGTATTTCATAGTGCCACGCGGTCCACATATTCATATAAATCACTTCAATTACCGCGACCTAACATCCATTTCACCCCGGCCTGCTCCCAGTCTGACCTTGTAGCTCAGCTGGTAGAGCATCGGTAGTACAAGTCCGAAGGTCGTGGGTTCGAATCCCAGCGAGGACGGAAATTCATTTTTCTGAATTTATTTGTAAGGCTTTTTCGCCCGGAATAACCTCCTTTCCAACATTCCAAGCACTATAACTTTCCATTATTTCTAGTCCATTTGACGTCAGACACCCTATCCTCCTTCCCAAAGGCCACCCCGTAACACGACTCATAGTGTCCACAACACACGCACGATTGGGACATGGGTCGGGGGTGGAGCATCTACTTACGGAGTTGCGCAGCAGATTTTGAATTGTCAAGGGTATAGCCGTCGCGCGTAATCTAATACGAGGATGTCCGTAATGTCGACGAAAGTTTACAGCAAAGCCAGTTGGTCAGATAATGGCCCCTTACCTAAGGCAAGATTGAGGTATCCCCTAAGAGCGTTTGATCGTGTCGGCGTAGATTATGGAGGATCCTACCTGACGAAGCAAGGACGTGGCGTAAAGAGAACCAAACGTTATCTGTGTCTCTTTACTTGCCTGACTACCCGTGCAGTGCACCTCGAGATGGCTTACGACACTGGCTCATTTATCAACGCATTCACAAGAATTGTATCAAGGAGGAGGAGGACACCTAGCTATGTTGTGTCCAACGGCACCAACTTTGTTTCCGCTGAGCGCGAGCTGCGGGACTTGGTTGGAGCCCTCGACCAAGAGAAGATTTCAAGAGATGACTTCAAAACAGTACGACATCGAGTGGCACTTCTGGTGGACCCCATTTTGGGGGCGTGTTTGAAGCCCTTATAAAGAGCGCCAAGAAGGCCATCAGAGCGGTACTCGGAGACGTAGACGTTCGATGAGGAGCTTCACACGGCAATCTGCGGAGCAGAACGTCTGATGAATTCCAGACCAAAAACAGTAGTCAGCGCCGATCCCAACGACCTATCGCCTTTGACCCTAACCATTTCCTGATTGGCCAGTTAGGCGGCAAATTTGTTCCTGAAACACTCGACGTCGAAGAGGCTTACAACCCAAGAAGGCGTTGGCACCGAGTGCAACAGTTATTGGGGCAGTTCTGGAAACGTTGGAGAAGAGAATTTCTTCCAAGCCTTAATGTTTGCAAAAAGTGGTTTCATCCAAAGCACAACTTGAAAGAAGGAGATGTTGTTTTGGTCGTGGAACCAAATGCTAAGCGAGGAGAATGGCCGCTTGGAATCATCACGGGAGCAACGCAAGGAGGTGATGGTCTAGTACGAGTGGTCAAAGTCAAGGTTAAAGACAAGGAACTTGTACGTCCCGTACACCGTTTATGCCCATTGGAATATGCTGATGAAGACTCACAGTGAACTCCAGAACATTTATTTGCAAGCGAGCATTACAGAAAGTCAGCAAGTTGTTGTTTAAGCAAGTTAAAGACTGTTTAGGGACGTTATGAACATTTAGTAGAATTTACCGTTATATGAAAGTTGACTAGGTAGCGAATGCATGCAAGTGCATTTGGGAGAAGGATGTTACGGATTGGGCGTCCCTGTTGTAATTGAGAGAGAGAGAGACTGGAGAGAGTGAGCGAGGACGAGTGTGTGTCGGTGAGAAGAAAGCTCGAGTATGTCGAGAGAAAATAACTATGTTGACATGACACAATCTTTTTTTTTTTCTTGCTGGAATTTATTTTTGCCTGGAGACGTAAACAAATAATCTGACTAAAATGTCGCCATGACAAGGTAAAGGCGCGCAATAGCAAAACAGTCGTTTGCCACTCAGTTCATGTAATTGTTCTATTAAATCTTTACGATAATAGAAGATGTATTCCAGATATTTTTGAGCACTATGTTGCGATCGTTGTTGAAGTCTTTCAACTCGAACGGGTTTTGCCACTTAGATCCTGCCAGATTTCCGCTTCTACGGCCAATGTAGACATCGATATTGGGATTTAGCGGTTCTTTGGTATTAATCTTGCGAACTACAGGTTCCCAAAAATAGTTTGACTGAGCAAAAGGGTTTGGAGGATAGTTCTCAGTGACTGGTGGTTCTTGCTGTATCATAGATTGCCCTTCAATACTTGATATCAGTCCCGGGTCATCTCCTGGCTGGGAGGTCATAGAACAAGCAGCTGACATAACGTCCACCATTTCGCTCAAATCGCCCATCACGTTTTTCAGCTCTTCAAACTCTTCAATAGACAGCGCTACTCCTTATTTTGTTGGCACTTTACCTCTCTCCTGACCATCAATGTACTTTCGGATATGCACTCTTATCTGTCCTTGGAATTCTTTGACGGTAGCATGGTAGCCTCGAGAGCCTAACTTGAATAAGGTAGCCATGTCTTCGTGAGCAATAACTTCGTTTTTTTCTTGTTCTTCAACCAAAAAGTTTTTTCAACAATAAAATTTAAATGACCCGCGCTATAAATCGATTCGTAAACAAAAGACTCGCTCAAACTTGTCAAATTAATGAATTCATATGACGTCATTGGGTCGTCAAGGCAACGGAACAACAACCTGCCCGTCCTTTGCCCGTCAAAAACCGGGGTCGTGCAGTTCCTAAGATACTACTTTCGACACATTAAGTTCGCCGTCTGAATCACCATTCGCTCCAAAACGATTCGGAGTCGAACTAATTGTATTAGGTTCCGCACATGAGTGGAGCGACGTATGGATCGGACCTAAGATCCACGCTTTTGGAAGGCAAAAAAAAATGATCCTATTTCTCCACCCCCTCCCCTCCCCTTGCCGATTTATGGTAAGTCCATTTAGAGTCAATGCTCTCAGTAACCGGAAGCAAAGCACGGAATCAGCAAAGCAATAGATATCCCACAATTCCTTTCGATGTATAAATTAACGTGTGCCGCTCCCTTTGTGATCAATTCTACAACAACCATCAAAATAGAGAGGTACTGATCTTTTTCTTTTCCATGACGTTACAGGTGAACAGCCTTTCACACATGAATACAAGGCTGTTCAGTCCTGTGGACAGGAACCAGGTTGGCACTCTTCATATCTCATTGTGCATTCGTGTGTATCGTACTGTAGATACCGAGGAGGATAACTCACTATTGTGTGTGCGTAGTTGGGATGGGGGAGGGGGTGGAGGGCAAGTACATTGCTCTACCATAGGTAACCCGCATATGCTTGGTTTAGGACTGATTTGTTGGTTGGCGCAGTGGTTAACTTTCTTAAACTGATTTCTGAACCGCCAGTCGTGACTCGCCAAGGTTTCAAATAGCGTACACTTTATTCATCCATTCAGTTCAGGCATATTCGAAATCTATACATATATTGGTATTACATAGATACGAGTAAGTCACAATTCGTCAGCAAGATTAACGTTGAAAGTGAGATATATATACATGCGCGTTGGTGTCTCTAGGTCTCATGACTTGTGGTAGTAGTTCCTCTTAATCACTAATTAGTTATTGATGCGTCATAATTTCATCACGATTTCGTGTTGTAGCGAAACAATTTCTTGAGTGACATTCCAGAACTTTTTGGATATGGAAATCAAAACCCGTAACTTTTCCAGTTTCCGTATCGCGTAGGATTTATAAACTGTAAGCCATAGTTCACGCGTTTTTCATTGTAATGGATGCACTGATGTCTTGGCTGACGGTTTTGATAATAGTTTTGGAATGGGTTCTATGGGCGGCCGACACAACCAAAAATACATATACGTTGAATAGAATAGCTATATTGATGTCAAATGGTAATAGCTTACTGTCAGTTGGAATAGGCTACTATCAATTGGCATAGCCGTTTATGTCGAAACGGAACAGCTTAGAATGGATTGCAATAGCCATGGATGTCAAACGGAATAGCTTACTGTCGATTGGGATAGGCTAGCACCGATTGTTGGTTTAGGATTCTAAAAAAATGCAATGCTTCGTTTTGTTGAACTTTTTCAAGATTTATTTTGATGTTTTAAACGACAATTTCTTAGATGATTTCAAGTTTGAGACTCGCGAGCTTTCATAACATCTCAAGATTTCTCCGTTTTGCTAGTTTTTGTTTGCACGGAAAAACATCAAAACAAAACAAAAAAAATTATTTGTCTAAAAACCTTTTGCAGCTGTCTGTACGTACGTTAAAGAGCTTTTGAATACTTATTTTGTGTTCAAACGACAAATACTGGGTGATTTGAACATAGGCTTGCTCGCTTTCTACATATCTATAAAAATTTCTTCGCGTCCTAGTTTTAGTTTAAAGTTTTTCAAAACAAGTTTAAAGCTTCAGCAATTAGTTTTAGATATGAACACGAGAGGCTGATTTGGAAAGACGTCAAAAAAGGTGTTTTATTCTCGTCATTTGCAAGTATCACTTTAGAATTTTTTTTTACTCGATCGACACTCGATCGACACAGTATTACAAGAGTAGTATTAAAAAGTTTACTAAAACTCGCATTTTGCCAAACAACAATATAAGATGCTGGTAAACAAATGGTGAATATTTACATTGTAATTTAACGGACTTTCCTTTTGTATTTTAGTTCAACTTTCAAGTGTTCTACCTACTGAAATTATCAAAAATATCCAAATCGACAATTGAATCGACAATGCAAGGTCCTCAAACAGTGTACTTGTTGAAAAAGTCGTAGATTAGCAAGCTAAACTTACACTCTTTCCTTGAAAACAGTGGTTTGTAGCTCATTTGTTCTTGCTCTGTCCTAAAAACAGTGGATTCTCTCTTGGATAATGCTTTCTACTCGGACTCGTACTTAATAAATATTTTACGGTAAAAGTAAAATAACTGAAAATACAAAATATAAAAAAACAAAAACTGAATTCCCGGATGTCGGCACGCGTCAAGTTCTCGCCAAAGAGCAATCAGCGAATCAGCATCGCGATGGACACGGACGGACGGACGGACGGAAGTGACGTATACTCAAGCCATGAAAAATCAACTCGATGGGTTACCAATTTTTCTAAAGTATGGTGCTCCGCTTTTGTTTTTAATATCGGGAGCTCCGCTATTAAAGAGAAACAATAAGCCTTTTCACAGTTTAAGAATTGTTTTCAGTGCGTATGCGAATTTATCCCGAATTTCTCACCTTTTCTTTAAACCTTCTTTTGTTTTTAATTAAACAAAAGAAGGTGAGAAATTCGGGTAAAATTGCATGCGCACTGAAAACAATTCTTAAACTGTGAAAAGGCTTATTAATGGTTTCATCAATAGACCTCTTTACCCAAACCTCTTTACCCATTTCAGACCACGTGATGTCACTCTTGGGAATAGATTCTTTCTTATGTTGATAGGTTAACATTTTCATAATAAAAGAACAATTCCCAAGAGAATGCCATGTGGTCTGAAAT